>JAOTPV010000270.1:0-24111 GCA_028011355.1 Lentinula aciculospora
GTGGGAACCATCCAGATTGTTATCGCTTTACTTAGCACTCTTATGGTTATAGTTTTAACAATTAGGATACAAGGTATTTAAGCTGTAGCATCTTGTAGATAGTTCTCCAGTTTAAATGGTTCCCTCTAATAAAAATAAAAGACAATTAAAGAACAATAGTGTGAGAATCACTCATATCCGATAACTGAATACTTTGTGAGGTTTGATCGAGAACTGAAGAAAGATAAAATGTACTAAGTCAGATATTGATTGATCAAAGAACCAATTGAACGATTGAAGGTTCAAAGGCATACCTATAACAGTATCCCCCCATTAAGGCTTTCGCCCTCGAAAGCCTCATACCAAGTGTGTAAGTAAAATGAAAAATGAAATAATGAATGATCTGATCAACAGATTGAAGTAGTGATTAAAAATTGTGAAGAAAAATAAATGTATGAAAAAGGTGATCACACAGTCATTTAAGTGATGGCCATGTATAAGTCAACCTTGGAAGTTTCCTAAGTCCCCATTTCTTTTCCTTCTACAACCACCATGTCTCCTATGCCTTCCAGACCAAATTCGCCATCCAATGATGAGGAGAAAGCAAAGGAGCTTTGTCTCCAGAAGAAGAGAGAGGAGCAGGCCAAGAGAGAGGCCAAGCTGAAAGCTGAGGCAGAAGAAGAAGCAGCGGCTGAGGTTTGACTGGCTGCAATCCGATGAAGGAAGGAAGAAAAGAAGAAGCAGGAAGCGGAGGAAAGGAAGAGGAAAAAAGAGGAGGAAAAGAAGAGGAAGGAAGAAGAAGAAGAATGAGTAAGAGAAGAAGAACAGAAGAAGAGAGAAGATGAAGATCGAGCAAAGGAGATAGTGAGGGAGAATGTGGTGACAAAGGGGGAAAGCACAAAGGAAGGCACAGGCTCAAGCACAAGCCGAAGTGAGGAGCGGTGTCAGCGACTTGCTAGCTCTCACAAGAGACAACCAGGTGTCACACAATAGACAATGAGCAAGAGGGCAAAAAAGCAAAAAAGGAGATGGATAAGACAACCCAATACTAGTGTAGCTACCGAGGAGAATAGATGAGAATAGAGCTAAGGAACATAACTACCAAATACCTAGTATTATATATGAAATGGGATATGAAACCGTGAGATACGTCTCGCACCATAACCATGAGGATCTACAATAAGAGTCATCCGTATCCATAAGTAAAGCTGTAGGTATTTGGTGAGTAAACAATAAGACAATATAAAAAGAAGCATGGAGGCGGAACAATAATGACGTTGTCCTGTCAATGAGCTGACAGGCATGAGAGAGTCGCGCATGGATGAAACAACAATGCGAGAACAATAAGGTTGACACGTGTAACCTAAATGATAATAAGAATATAATGAGCACTGGTGCAAGCGCCTCAGTGATTAGGTAAGCAAATAAAAGAAAAGGAAAAAGAATAATAAAAGAAAAGAATAATAAAAAGATTAAAGATTGTTTCATGACAAGTGGGGCTAGCACCACACACAAGGGCTGAAAGAGATAATGATCAAGACAGCAGCGATAGCATGAGGGCCAATCGCTAGGGTTGCACAAGGAACTAGTTCCAAAGACCAAGTGAGTATATTAACTGTAAACAATGATACAAGTACTAACCTAGTTCCAAAGACCAAGAGGTCAAGATGGGGAACTAGGTGTCAACTACTGTACTATATATACAAGGGTTCGGATGAGTAAGCGACAGCGTGGGAAGCCGATAGAAGTGTCTGGAATGTGATGGAAGGTTCTGAGGGATGATAGATGAAAGTAAAAGAATATGGAAGAATGGAGAAGAGTCCAGGCAGTCACGAAGGTAAAGAAAAGAGGGAACATAGGAGAAGATGAAGTAAGTACCATATTCTGTATAGCACATCACAATACAGCGGACATCCATTTTCGAGAAAACCTTGGCTTTGAGCAGTTGGCTAACAATGTCTGTGACGAGAGGGAGTGGGTATCAAATTTTTATTGTGTATTTGTTGAGCCACCAGTAATCCTGCACAAATCGAAGTTTACCATCCTTCTTTTTGACAAAGAACATGGGCAATGCCAATGGGGATTTGGAGGGACGGATGTAGCCTTTGCGCCAGTTTTCTTCCAAGAATCGATCCAGCTTGTCTTGCTCATTTGGAGACATGGGATAGATTCTGGTTCACATGGTTTCAGGTCTATGGCGTGGTCCCAAGGTTTAGGTTCTGGTAGTTGTTCGGATTCTTTCTCTGAGAAGACCTTTGTGTGTTTCCGATATGATGTAGGGACCATCTCTTCAAACAATTTTAATGGCTTCTCTTTGTAGGCAGCCTCTGCGAGTTGTTGCGAGTACATGTATCCTGCAGAACACCAAAGTTCTTCTGATGTATGACTGATGATCCCAGCCCGAAGCAGTGCCCTTCTTTGCTTCCTGTTGCCTACCAGTCGGTACAGAGGTGTGCTTTCAGTGTATTCATGTATCTCAAGGTCGGGTATTGGGGGCAGTTCTGGTGGAGTTTCTCCAGATGTTCAGGGTTGGTCATCTGAATCATGGTTGGAAAAGTGAACTTGTGGAACGGAAGTGGGGCCCCAGTCTGGGTTGGGTTCTACAATGTGTTCGGTGGTTCCTCCCACATTACTTTCCTTGGTTTCTGGGACTTCCTCGATGGTCATGGGGTGTGGAACCTTCCTGGGAGGGGTGATAGCCAATCATCCTTCTTTCCAGTCAATGTCCGGGTTGACCTTTCGGAGCCATGGAAGTCCAAGAATGATATTTTCAGAACCAAGGTTGGTAACGAGGTATTTGAGAAGCTGGGGCCGGTTTCAGTCTATTGTGGAAAGTAGACGCACAGAGTGTGTGATCTGTCCTGCAGTGTTAAGAGATCCATCAATGTTATAGAGGGTGATTGGATGGAGAAGATGACAAGAGAGGATCCAATGTTGTCTCATGAAGCGGTCATGAATGAAGAGACCTGTGGCACCAGAGTCTATCATTGCTGCGCTGTCTGTATTCTTGAATCTGCCTTGCAATTTAATCAGTACGCGGAAGTGAGAAATGTCACTAGATTGAGCGGAGCCAATTGTACATGATGGTATAGATGCATAGGTAGAAGTAGAGGTTGAGTACAGACTAGGGAACCAGGCAGCAGTCGTGGCGGGTTCCCACTTTAAAAATTCGAGCGCAGCTCTGCCATCTGCTCTGCCAACTCTTTTTGTCCTGCAGTGAGCATCTGGAGGATCTTCGTGAAGTCCGCAGCAGGGGCAGGTGTTGCAGCAGCAATGGAAGTAGAGGGCTCAGCAGCCATTGAGGTAGGCGCTGCAGAATGAGGGAGGGGTTTTGGAAGTCCCAAAAACTTCCTACGGCATACAGCCGCCAGGTGACCAGTTAGCCTGCAGTGATTGCAGATATCACGTTCATGGTGTCCATCCGCCTTATGATGTTCTTTGGACCCACATCCATAGCATCTGCCTGCCATGGACCTATGATAGTCCTCTGCAGATTGTCCTGTAGAGGTGGCATCTACATCCACTGCATTTGGATCGCGCACTGGGACAAAGGGAGCAGGGGTGTAGGAGCTGAAGTTGGGAGTGTTTCGGGAGTATTGTTTCCCTTCCTCATTGGCACGTTCATTCTGTCGGTTGTCAATCTGAATTGCTTCACTAATCAGGGCGTGCATAAGATCAGTATTGGCCTGTGAATTGACCAATCTGTCCTTGATTCGCTTCGAGAGGTGATCATAGAAACGATCTCGAAGGTTGGCATCCGAATATCCCGTCCTGCTAGCATACTGCTTGAAGGTTGCATCATATGTTGCCACACGGTCCCTTCCTTGCCAAAGACTTTTGAGAACATGTTTGGCCTCTACCACCGGATCCACTGTTTCAAACTGTTGCCTAAAGGCGCCAGCGAAATCAGCCCAGGTTGGGTAGAGGAGGGCAGGAGCTGGTAGTCCTGAAGCAACTGCTCAAGCAACCTGACTGATGTTCTCCAAGGTGGGAGTAGCCCAAATGGCTGTGTCACCATCCAGGTATGAGATAGCCGATTTGATTCTCTCTTGTTCATCACTAAGGGAATGGATACCCTGAGCCCAGAGTTCAAAGGTGGCAATGAAGTGTCGTGCATCATCACTACGCTTCCCGTCATATGTCTGGGGTTTGCTAACACCTTTATTAGTGCTGATGTTGTTTGTCGTGACATGCTACACAGTATATGGTACTTACTTTATTTTCCCTATATCTCCTCCTTTCTTTATCCTTGTTACGGTTTGGATCTGTCTACATTCTTCTGTATCCTTCTACATCATTCCATATACTTGTCAGCGACTCGCTAGCTCTCACAAGAGATAACCAGGCATCACATGATGAATGATGAGCAAGAGGATGGAAAAGCGATGAGGATGAATAAAACAACCCAACTACAGGTCTAGCTACCGAGGAGTATAGACGAGAATAGAGCTAAGGAATATAACTACAAAATACTAAGTCTTATATACGAAATGGGATATGAAACCATGAGAGATGTCTCGCACCGTAACCGTGAGGATCTACAATAAGAGTCGCTCGTATCCATAAGTAAAGCTGTAGGTATTTGGTGAGTAAACAATAAGGCAATATAAAAAGAAGCATGGAGGCGGAACAATAATGACATTGTCCTGTCAATGGGTTGACAGGCACGAGAGAGTCACACCTAAGTGAAATGACAGCACGAGAACAATAAGGCTGACACATGTAACCTAAACGGAAATGAAAATATAATAAGCGCTAGTGTAAGCGCTTTGGTGATTAGGTAAGTAAATAAAAGAAATGAATAATGAAAAAGGATGTTTCGTGACATTACCCCCTCCCTAGGGCGCGAGTTCCACAAAGCGCCTGTCGTCTAATGAAATTTTCAGAGGGTAATTGTGGTGGCGTGTTTTCGGTGTTTGCCTGGGGCATAGGGCGGAATAATTCGGTAGGGAATAAGGAAATAGGGATTTCAAGTCGATTCAGGGTGGCGGGTTTGGGTTTGGTCGGGTTCTTGTCATGGAATTCCTTCAACAAATTGGAGGAATGCGTGATGTTGGACCGAGGTTCCCAAGTGTCTTCATGTGGTCCATACCCTCGCCACCTGACCTTGTACTTGATTCCTCTTCCTACCTTTTGTGAGTTGAGAATCTCCTCGACTTCGAATTCTTCTTCTTCTCCTACGACGACAGGAGGTGGTCGAGTGTTCCATGGTTGAGAAGGGAATTGTGGTTCCCTGTAAGGGGTAAGGAGGACTTCGTTGAAAATGTTGTGAATACGTTTCCATGTCGAGGGAATGTCTAGTTTATAGGAACTAGCGCCTATCTTCTTTTGAACTGTAAACAGTCCAAACCGTTTGTCTCCTAACTTTTTCATCGGCTGGTCTGTCAACAAGTTAGTTCCCTCAAGCCAGACTTTATCGCCTGGCTTATACTCTACCCCGACTTTCCGCTTCTGGTCATAGAACTTCTTCATATCATCGTTGGCCTTACCTAAGGCCGCTCCTACTTCCTCTCGAACTTTCTTCATACTGTCTGCGAATGCCTGTGCTGTGGGGTTGTCCAAAGTCATCTGGGGTGCAGTGCCTTTGTAGGGGTTTCTACCGTTGTCAGCATAAAAAGGGGATACTTTCATCGCAGAGTGTACTTGATCATTATAAGCGAACTCTGCAAGCGGTAACCACTCATGCCAGTTGTTTTGATGGTAGTTGATAAACAGACGGAGATAGTGCTCGATCTCCTGATTCATCCGTTCTGTCTGGCCATTAGTTTGTGGGTGATATGCTGTGGTGTAGTTTGCTTCTATTCCTAAGAGACGGTAGAGTTCCTTCATGAAACGGGAATGATACTGAGGTCCTCGATTGTGTATGATTTTTCGTGGAATCCCATGTATGGAAAAGATACGGTTGCGATAGATTTTCGCCATTCCCTCTGATGTGACTGTAGTATGCGACGGAACAAGTCGCAATCTTTTGGAAAAATGGTCAATGAACACTGAAATGGCATTATATCCTCCCGAATCCAGTAGTTCCCCTATCATGTTGGTACTGATTATCTGCCAAGGCTCCAGTGGGACTAAGTGTGGATGTAGTTGTCCCACCGGTTTGGTACAATGAGCCGTTGTAGCCTGGCATTTCTCGCAACCTTTGACGTACTTCCCTGCATCTCATGTAACCCCTGGCCACCAGTAGTCTCGAGTGATCAATTCCGTGGTTTTATACTGTCCAGGATGTCCCGCTAGCGGCGTGTCGTGGTACTGAGTGATTATTTTAGATCGGAGTAGGCGGTTTTTTGGTACATAAACACGCCCTTTCCATGTAATGACTTTGTCAGTTTCAGTCCACTCTGGGTTTTTTGCAGCGAGGGCATCCTGTACAGCTCGATCTACTTGGTTTCTACTCTTTCAGATCTCTGATAACAGGAGATCTTCAGGAGCCGATAGATCAAGAGCATGGATGAAAAATTCCGGTTTCAGGAGAACGATGTTCTCGTTGTCCTTGTCCCCCATCTCAAGACCTGTCATCCTCGACAGGGCATCAGCTTTCATCATCGACTTACCAGGCTTATGGACAAGATCAAAATTATACTCCGCTAATTCCAGTACCCAGCGTGCTTGTCAGCAGTTGAGTTTCTGCAGTTTCTTGAAGTACTGGAGGTTTGCGTGATCTGTATAAATCTCGATCTGTTCCTCTGCGCCTAGTAAATATTGCTGCCAGTCATCAAGAGAGTCCATGATCGCCATTAATTCTTTGTCGTAAATTTCGTAATTCCGTTCGACCTCATTGAGGGAACGAGAGCGGAAGGCAATAGGATACCATCTACTATCGATGAATTGGGATAAGACTGTGCCATTAGCATAATCGGACGAATCAGCTTCGACTCTAAACTTCCCGTGGTTACGAGGAATCAAGAGAACTACTTCTTCACAAATACGGTGTTTCAATTCCTCAAACGCCTCTTGCTGGTTGTTCTCCCACTTCCAGGTTCCATTCCCTGTGAGCTGTGTTAGTGGCTTTGCTACAAGACTGAACCCACAAATGAATTGTCGGAAGAAGTTGCAGAATCCTAGAAACTGCTGGACATCGCGCTTTTTTCGTGGAGTGATCCATTCCCAAACAGCTTGTACTTTCTTGGGGTCCATGCGAATAGTTCCATTACCAATGATAATGCCGAGGTAGTCGATAACTGGTTTTCCGAAAGAACATTTTTCGGGTTTTAGGAACAATTTGTGCTCCCGTAAAATGTTGAGTACTTGCTTTACGATTTGCTGGTGTTCTTCGATGTCATTGGTGAAGATCAGAATATCGTCCATGTAGACGATAACGTGTCCTTCATTAATGAGATTTCGCAAGATGTGGTTCATGAAACCTTGGAATGTCGCAGGAGAGTTAGTGAGTCCGAAGAACATAACAGTGGGTTCAAACAACCCCTGGTTAGTTCGGAAAGCCGCTTTCCACTCATCACCTTCCTTTATCCGAATGTTGTTAAAACCCCATCGGATGTCCATTTTTGTGAAGACCTTAGCACCCTTCAAATGATCAATTAGTTCCTGAATGAGAGGAAGTGGATACCGGTTTTTAACCGTCATCTCATTCAATTTGCGATAATCTTGTACTGGTCGTAGAGTGCCATCTTTCTTCTTAACGAAGAAAAAAGGTGAAGCCATCTGGGAAGTGGAAGGTCGAATTTGTCCGGTTCGGGGGTTCTCTTCGAGGAATTTGTCGAGAGCCTCCTGTTCTTTCGGGTTTAGTGGATATACCTTGCCGTCCAAAGGTTTGGAACCTGGCATTAGATCAATAGCATGGTCCCAAGGGCATCGTTGTGGTAACTGGTCAAACTCCTTCTGGCTGAAAACATCGGGATACTCCTTGACATAGGATTTGGAAGTGTCGAACTCTTCAGCTGTTTCCTTCTTGGCCTGTTCCTCCATCCACTTCCGTGACTGTACCTGCTCGTGAACATATCTATCCCAGTCGAACAAGAAAAGCTGTTCACCTTCCTGCAACGCCGCTCTAGAATGAGTATCCTCTGGTGTCCAAAAGTGTGGCTATAACCACATCTTGTTGGACACCTGTCAAAAGTTAGTTCAGATGTTTTCCAATCAATGCTAGGGTTATGATGTCGTAGCCAGTCTAGTCCTAGAAAGATATTATTCTTTCCTAGACTTACCACTCCGAATTGTACAATTTCTGAATGATCACCGATAGTCATCCGGATCTCGACATACTTGTCTATTGATCCGGAGTCGTTGAGTGTACTGTCGGCATTATAGACGGGTGTCTTGATTGGTAAGTCCTTTGTGACAAGGTTGTGCCATTTGACAAATTCTGAGTCAATGCATGAACCGGTAGCTCCACTGTCGAGGAGTCCCTCTGTGACGATTGTCGAGCATCCTCCAGTGTCTCGAGTATTGCCGGAAGTTTCAGACTTTTGCCGCGTGTCCCGCGAACATAACTCCTTTTGTTCTTGAGACTTCGGATGGCGGTGACTGCCGTTTTCCAGTTCCGTTTTTGTATGTCCATGACGGTTTCTTCCGAGGCTTCTTTCTCCCGGGAAGAGGGTATCCAAGTTCATAACAATCCCACTGCTCTCGGGATTTGATCTTCTCTAACTCTCTGAGCTAGCCATTCAGCAGTGTCGGGTTCGTACCATATAGGTTTTTCGGATTTTTCGGATTTGTGTGTGAAGGCGGATGTGTTTTTCTGTCTAGTACCTGTACTAATTATATAATCAATGCCGTTATCAACAAAACCCGAAACGTCCGTGTTCAAAGGCTCCTGCAGACCTATATCTACTGAGGAGCCTTGGGAAAACCCAAATCATTAATAAAGTCCGTATGTTCCTGCTCACTCATGTTTAGCATGATACCTCGGACTACCGCCTTTCTCTTATGCAGGCAATTTCTACTCATGTGGCCTGGTTCGCCACAGTTGAAGCACAGCTGCTTCTCCCTTGCTTGGTCGATGTCCATTGGCCTGCCTGTTCCTCCGAAGGTGGTGCCGGTGGCATCTCTCCTCTGTGCCGCAGGGTACTCTGCCTTCGGAGCTGCTTTCGTCTCCTGCCAGTTCTGCTGATTGGACGATTGTCCATGGTTCTGTCTCTGCAGGTTAGTGTTCCACCACCCCGCGTACCCGTAACCTCTCTTCTGTTCTGCCCACTGCCGTCTGACATTATCAACACCTATGACTACCTTCTTTAACTCCTGGTAATCCGTGAAGGGCTCCGATCGGCTTTTGATGATATCATACAGGAGTGTATGATCGACTGCATTCTCCGCTAAGGTGAGTGTCAGCAACTCGCTAGCTCTCACAAGAGACAACCAGGCATCACACGATAGACGATGAGCAAGAGGGCGAAAAAGCAAAAAGAGGATGGATAAGATAACCCAACTACAAGTCTAGCTACCGAGGAGAATAGACGAGAATAGAGCTAAGGAATATAACTACAAAATACTAAGTCTTATATACTTATTGGGATATGAAGCCGTGAGAGACGTCTCGCACCATAACCGTGAGGATCTACAATAAGAGTCGCTCGTATCCATAAGTAAAGCTGTAGGTATTAGGTGAGTAAACAATAAGGCAATATAAAAAGAAGCATGGAAGCGGAACGATAATGACGTCGTCCTGTCAATGAACTGACAGGCACGAGAGAGTCATGCCTAAGTGAAATGACAACGCGAGAACAATAAGGTTGACGCGTGTAACCTAAATGATAATGAAAATATAATAAGTGCTAGTGTAAGCGCTTTGGTGATTAGGTAAGTAAATAAAAGAAAAGGAAAAGAATAATAAAAGAAAAGAATAATGGAAAAAGATCGTTTCATGACATACGCAGTATTTCACCTACGGAAGTGCATATACATCCATCGGCCACCTCTGATCGGATTGCCTATACGCACAGGGCGCCTACTCATTGTCTCTACTATCTTGAATCTGACACTCCCCCTGGTGGCCTGTATACCACCAATCCAGTCCTAAGGCTGTTACAATCCGTCTGTGTTTGTCTTTCGAAAGCGACTTCGTCATGATGTCCGCAACATTTTGATTGCTTTCAATTGGATGGATTCGGACGTGACCATGCTCAACAATGTCGCGTATAAAGTGATACCGGATATCGATATGTTTTGCTAGGTTGTGTTCCTTGTTTGTCTCAGTGAGGCTGATTGCGCCATGACTATCGCAGAAGATGTCAAGAGGTGTTTCTCCCAGGCCAAGTTCAATTTCGTCCAGCCAACTACGTATCCATAGGGCCTGTTGTATGCCACGCGACATTGATATATATTCGGATTCTGTGGTTGATAAAGCTATAGATGCCTGACGTTTGGAAGACCATGCTACGGGGGCGCCATTGACAAGAAATATGTATCCAGACATTGATTTTCTGGTTGATTTGTCTCCTGCCCAATCTGCATCCACGTATCCTATAGGCTTCACATGTTTAGTCGATCCCGGTTTGTATATGATTCCATACCGGATGGTGGCAAGGATATATCGGCAAAGCTTGATCAGGAGCTCCCAGTGTATACGAGATGGTGCATCCTGTACAGTTGATAGAATGCTACAAGCAAAGACGATATCCGGTCGAGTAGAACTCGCTCCCCACCAACAACATCCCAAGATAGAATGATATGGTTTGCCTTCCATGAATTTGGCGTCGTCATCAGTCCGGGGTTCGAGAGAGGTGAGAGAAAAGTTAGGAGGAAGTGGAGTGTATATAGGATGTAGTTGATCTTCTAGTCCGAAGTAACGAAATGCATTGTGGAAGAAGGGTGCTTGTGAGATAGCAATGGATTTGTCTGAGAGGTGATCCACAGTGAGACCGACAAGAAAATTCCTGTCCTTCACATCAGTGAGATCCCAGATCTTGAATCCTTTCACCATTTCCTCAGCTTCCTGGCTTGTAGACGACCCGCTGTATACATCATCGGTATGCACAGAGGCAATTGAGAATTCGTTAGTTACTGGATCTTGTCTAAATCGAATGCAGGGATCTGCTCGTGAAGATTTGAATCCTAGATGCCGAAATTGACTTTCAAGTTCTTTATACCATATGTGACCAGCTTGAGACATTCCATATAGTGGCTTGTGCATTAGGCAAACCTTCTGCTCCTCTCCCTGTTTCACAAACCCGATTGGTTGGTGCATATACACAGGAGGATCTTTCGGTAACGTTCCATTAAGGTAAGCGGCGGAAAAATCCCATTGCCGAGTTTGTAATCGTTTGAAGGCGCATATCGAAATGAGGAGTCAAACAGACTCGCACCGAGCCACCATAGACCAACTCTTGGTGAAGTCAATTCCAGGAATCTGCATGTCTCCTCGAGCCACGTAACATGCCTTGCGTTTCAAAATATTACCCTCACCATCAACCTTCAGATCAAATACCCACATCCCACTAAGAATCCTCACATCTGCAGGCTTTTTCACTAACGACCAACACTCTCTATCGACTAAGGAGTCGTATTCTTTCTTCATTGCTGGAACCCAGTCATCAGGAGTCTTCATTGCCTCGTGAAAGGATTTAGGAATCCGTATATCTCCTCCCCCTTTGATGGTGCTTGCAAGTGCAATCACATTTGCCCAGTGTTCGTTATCCCTTCGCGCTTGTTCTTCATCACGCTCGGATTCTAACGATTGAAGAAGTCGAGCAGATGGATTGCGAATTCGATCTGAACGACGGAGAGGTTGAAGAGATGTAGAGGTAGGAGGGGTAGGAGCCAAATCGGGATCAAGTGCAGGTTCAATGATATGCTGAGGCTCAGCTGTTGATTTGTTGATTCCCTGAGAGGATTTGGATAAGTCCTCAGAGTGGTGTGTAAATTCGGCCTCAGTATTATCTCCATTGATAGCCTGTACCTCATTGACATCAAGAGTCCGACGAGGGATCCCTTCTTCGAAGGTAACATTCCGTACAGCATATACACCTCTCCTCTTTGTATCCCAAATCCGATATCCACGACGCCCAACGTATCCTACAAGACGCCCTTCCCATGCTTGCCTACCGAGTTTCCCTTCTTTGTGGTCCAAGTCCGTGACCCATGCTCGACACCCCCATCTTCTCAGGTGGGAAACGTTGACTTTAATACTGCATGATTCAAACCATTTCTCCCAGGGGATAACACCAGGATGACGATTAGTGGGAATCATACCGCGAATATAGCAGTATGCATTACCAGCTTCGGCCCAAAACCTATGGTCCAGATCAGAATCCTCGACCATGGCACGAACACCAGAGATTATGGTCAAGTTAGCATGTTCGACTTGTCCATTTGCTGCTGACGAAGCCTTAGGTACTTTCTCCAGGATTATACCTCGCTTTGCACACCAAGCATCCATCAATTGATTGTCAAACTCACGTCCCATGTCAATACGAAATGTGCAAAGTTTGCGTCCCGTTTGACGTTCTGCCATCTCTGTGAATTCTTGGACGAGTTTTAAGATGGTGGCGGCTTCTTTGTTAGGTGGGTAATATGGAAAGGGTATACCGGTTCCGTCGTCGCATGCTAACAACATGTAGAAGGCTCCCCCTAAACTCCGGGTTCGAGCTCTCCCCCAAAGATCAAGGCTCACTCGTTCAAGAGGTTCGGTAGCTGGAACGACTACATCATCAAAAGGATGACGTTTTGCTTTTGCAAGAAGGCAGACCTCGCACTTTCCGCAGATTCGAAACTTGGTGACCTCCAAACCAGCCACCAACCCTCGTTTCGCCATCAGCTTGATTGTATTTATGTCGGCGTGACCAAAGCGCATATGCCACATTTCTAGGGAACATGGCTGAGAACGGGAATCGGTGGAGGCGAGCGCAAACGTCAAATCAATACGACGCGAAGATGACAAATCAGAACTTTCTGGTGAGTCCAAATCATCTACTACCTGCACCTGATATAGTCCATTCCCGTTCCGCGTTCCTGCTAGCTGGCCGTCCACAATCACCCTCTGGGAAGCAGGATCTCTAACAACAATTCGTCCATTCCCCCATTCCCCTTTCAACCCCTTTTTGTCCATGCTCGGTAACGACAACAAATTCATCGAGAAGCTAGGAGTATGGGTTGCAGGGAATCGTAGCCGATGGATAGATCCCTCACACGTCCTCACTGTTACTTCAGCTATACCATGTCCTTCGATCACAAAGGAACCAGAGTCTCCTTCAGTCGCCATCCTCCCATTGCGCTTCCTGGGTGTGTATGAAATGAATCGCCGTCGATCCCGAATACACCAGTGCGAAGCTCCACTATCAATAAAGGTAGGAACGGATATATTACCATTCACGGACTGAATACGCGTTACAGGATATGGAATTACACTACTCAGATCACTCGTCTCACCACTTAGAAGGGCAAGATCTTCTTTGTCTCCCAGTCTAGGTGATGAGTTAACACGAGAGTCTGAGCTAGGTGAGTGTGCTTCCATACCTCCGAAATCGTAATCACTGAAGTCATAGATTGTAGCAGCCGCGAAGAACTCCTTATTGTCCAATTCGGGAATGGAGACCACCGTAGATGCATTGGCGGTAATGTTTGATGAGAAGGCGGGAGCGTTGCTGCTAGGTTGGACAATGGGTTCCATTCCCTTTGGAGCGCGATACCATCGGGGACCTTTTCCCTCATTCCCTCCTCCCTTTGCCCAACAGTTCTTCCCGACATGACCAGAGCGTTTGCAATTATTGCAAACAACTCCGGGGTTGGAATTCATGTTGGTGGCCAAGGCATTATGGGCGATTGCATTTCCGCTAGATGGATTAGCAGATTCCACCATCATATCATACTCGATAAGAGTACGTTTGAGGTCGGAATATGAACGAGAACCGTGGTTCTGGATGATCCATAAGTGCTCAGAGGAAAGCGAAGTGAGGAAACGAGAGTGCAAGTCCTCATCAGCGACAATACAACCCACGTCGCTGGCAGTCTTACGGAGGACTTCCAATTGCTTGAAGTATTCTTCGAAAGGCGTATCAGTGGTGTATCGGTACTGCTGGATTCGTTCCTTGGCGAGAGCCTGAGCAGCGGCAGAGGAGGTGTTGTATTCGGAGGTGAGCCGATTCCACATCTGATGAGAGGTCATGACTTCTGTGATTCCGATAGACCTGGGATCGCGTATGTTCTGGTAAATAATACCCGCAAGTCGTCCATCGCGGAGCTCCCATTCCTCAACAGAAGGGTTGCGCGAATTGATCAAAGTGGGAAGAGCGGCAGCAGAGAGGGGAGTAACTGCAGGAGTAGGGGATGGGGCTGTGATGATACCATCCAGGTAGCCGGAAAGACCTGTAGCGCGAGCTACACTCTTCAGGTGATCACGAAAGACGGCCCAGTTACCAATTCCGATGAGTTGACGATCCACGGGGAAGTAAACAAGATTCGTAAGTGCATTAGCAGAGGACATCTTTGATAGACTGTATAGAGAATTTTCGTCGAGGTTGTTAACGTGTCAATTAAGGTTGAACAGGTCAGCGATTCTGACTGCGAATCTGACAGACTTTAACCTAAGTGAGTACAACGAAACCTCAGAACAGTGCAATATTCTCCATTACCTTTAACCTAAGTGAGTACAACGAAACTAATGGAATCGTAAGTAACTGTAAATAGGACGGAATGGAATAGACATACCCTCAGAACAGTGCAATATTCTGAGGGTCGTCGGAACTGATACAAGTCTATAAGTGAAATAGAGGATTGGAAATGTCAGGTGAAACAGTCCGAGAAAGATAGCGATACGCAGTATTTCACCTACGGAAGTGCATATACATCCATCGGCCACCTCTGATCGGATTGCCTATACGCACAGGGCGCCTACTCATTGTCTCTACTATCTTGAATCTGACATACTTCAACGAGGAGAAGCCTGAGGTAAGTACATACTCAAGATTACTGATGATATTTTGCAGCCCCATTCAACGAGCGAAGGCTTTTCTTACTACTCATTTTTACAGACAGGGTCCAATAGTATGGCCTTGGGATATTCTTTGCTCTAGTCGCGTGCATCAAAGAAAGATCTTCAAATTAAGAGCACCAGGAATAGGGACAAGTTAGTCTTATCTAGTATATGCGCACTAGTGCTCTACAAGTCACGACCGACCAAGGTTCTCACTACCTCACCGACAACTAAACTTACAGCTACGATGTTAAGACACTAAAGCGGAAGCCGTTTACGCTTCAATCCAGTATGAAATACCCACTGAGCAAACTCGCTTTCTACGGAGTCAATGGCTGCGTTATTGTCGTTGAGGCTGGCATCTTTCGCCATATGCTCAATGTTTACAACAGCAGGATCATTCTTGTCCAAAATGTTAAACAATGTTAAGGTGCTACTCAGGGACCGAATAAGTAAATGTATGAATATGAAGAGAATATCGGATCTCACCTCAGTCGGTATGTGTATGAACGACTGAGGGGACTCGATGCGATAAGGGAAACTATATAAGCTACAGATACGCAGTAGGTAAACAATGAGCAACAGTGTCCGGAGGTATGTGTTGTCTGTCGGGCCCGAGTCGGTGTACATCAAATGAGGGCACGGACTATGGTAGTATCCTAACACAAAAAGCCCAATCTTTTCCTTAAAGCCACAAGCGCGCTCTGCCTAATGACATCTAAAAGATCTGTTGGGTGTTCTTTTTCCGTATAGCGTCCCTAAGATTATACGGCTGAAATGACTCAACTCGGTTGAATTTGCACTGAATTGCAAAGTATACGTATGTGAACTTGCGTTTGCTTTTCAATTTGAGGAAGCACATAACTTCAAGCCCCATTAGATTAATGAGAAAACAAAACGTAGTGCCCCTTCAAGTTCCTCTACTCCGCCAGAGCAAAGTGTTTGTCCGACCTAGCTGCTAGTCCAATTGGTCCAGAAAAGGCTCGAAGCTCCCTTTATTAGGCTGACTTTCCTTCAGTTCTTTTCCGCTTTCATCCACATGGTGTGTCACCAATTGAGCTTGTTTTTCCCGTAAACTACTGTCATTTGCATAACAGAACAAGAGGTTGATCGATCTTGACTGTCTTCTGTGCTGATACTTGCAAGCCTAAACTCGATGTATAACCTTTCGTCCTTTCCCAAGCAACTTTCCAGTTTTTCGAGAGAGAAATATAGTCTTTACTTTCTCCCTCGTTCGTCCATCGAATTGCTTGATTCCGAATGCTGCAGGAAGCAGTGCAATGACTTCGAAGAATCTTGTCTCGGGATCCTCAAAATCTGCGGGACGATTGCCGATGTACTGGTCTAGGAGCTGATGCATATTGTCATATCCACGTTATAATGCAAGGGACAAATATTCTTGCAGTGAATATGTATCTATGTTTAGTTTTTTAGGTTAGGAAGAGATGAGATAGAACTAACGCATAGCACTACCTGCTTGGCAGCTAACAGTGAATTCTGGTTTCAAAGGCGCTCAGAAGTTTACCATACATCTGGTATGGAGGTAAGAAGCTCTCTAAGCAACCTGACTGTTTAATTCTGGGTTTTGCTACGTCACTTACATTATTGAGCATAGTACGAGAGCGACCTAAGTACATTCATTATACTGAATGCTAAATTGAAAACTGAATAAAACTGACCGACTCTTTATATAGAAGTCGACCCGTGTGTGATGAGACACATTTGGAAGTACAGCACCTCCCAAAAGCAAAATTACAGACGAATGAGATACGAGTCATCGCTTTTCCTCTGCAGAATTTGCCATTAGAACTAGTCCGTCAGAAGCGTCTTTCCACAAATGAACGTCTACCGCTTGGAGTCGGTTCGCGATCCTTGTAAAGATGACCAGTTCGGCTTGAGGGAGTGATGAGGACAACCCTGTGATATTGAAAACATCCGAAATTTCGCAGAGACGGTCTAGGAGGGAGCCAAAATATAATGCTAGAAATAGAGCAAAGTGCGTGGGATGGACGTCAACATCGCTTCTCTTGCAGAAGATTCTGATGAGCTTTGCAAGACCAAAGTGCAAATTCTTCTTCAGCCATCCCGTGCCATAGGATACTGTTAAAGGCTCATCCAGGGCAATTTGAGAGCAATTATCAGAGCACCAGCGAAAATCATCCCACTCGCCGACCGCATGATCTTCAGGAATCATACTGCCAGCGACGACAAATCTGATAGGCAAGTGGCCCATCCGGCGTCGTAGGCTACGTATGATCTCTTTCAAAATCGGATAACGGCCGTGTTGATCTTCGAACGCCTCGACGTGCTTCCGAGACGCCACATTTGCTTCATCTAGCGCGATGTAAAAGAAATTGCCAACAGGCATTTCCCATATGCTCTGTATTTCGTCTAACAGGTGCGCTACGGTTTCGTGTCACTCAGATAGGCATCCGTGATTTCGAATTTGATCATACTAGAAGAGTCAGACGAGGGTTCGATATTCGTCGGGGAGATTTGTGATTCCAACCAACGTTGCCGCTGCTCAAGACAAAACCCTTCCTTCGAACAAGCTTCCAAATACATTTTGGAAACGAGGAACTGCGCCAAAAGAGCTTTACTAACCGTACATTCTCTTGCAGTAACACGGCGTAGTTAGCGTTGGAAGTGGGAGGTAGGCAAGGGGCCCCGTTATCGTCCCAATTTGCAACATTCGCAATATGAGAAAAATCGGCTGCTCCGAGGAATGACGAATCAATGGCACAGGTCAAATGTAATTCCCAGTGCAGGCACAGCCCTGCAAAAAGGAGCTTGGATTGAGCCGGAAGTCGGCGTAATGTTTCGCGGGTAGTCTTCTTACGCTCCCTTTATCTTACGAGGGGCACTACATACGTATATTTTTTCCCTTGGGTTCAGAATAACGAAAAGGAGACGGGAGGTATGCATGTTAGCTTAGACAATGTAGAGAGGACTAGTCACTCATGCCAACGAGAGCCGACGAACACTGTAGGGGAAAACAAAGAAAGAAATGAGAATTCGGGCATGGCATCAGTTTTTACGCTGAAGGAGAAAGAGAAAAACCTTTCATCCCTTCTAAGTGCGCGTCGAGTGAGGGAAAGTAGAATGAGTGCAGCATGAATGAGGAAAATACAAGTAGACGGGAAAAGAAAATCGAATCAACGGGCCAAATCGAGCGCACGAACAAGCAACATATCAAGAGCGAGCGAGAACCCTCCAAAACTACAATATCCAAATCTTCCAGCCCAACCCAACTATAAGGGTCCCTCAAGCTTTGTACGTTTCAACGTCCTCTCAAACCCGACCCACCCCTCCAAGCCTTTGGCTTCCATACATTCTTCTTCTCCCCACCAACAACCGTGAACCCGTCGTCTTCAGGTCCAGGAGCAGGAGATGCAGTACGACTTGGAGTGTTCGAGGCCTATTCCTCCACCAGGTTCCAGTAGTAGCAGCTGCACTTGTAGGAGTAGAGCACCGGTAGGAGGGCAACCTCCTCCCCCTTCTTTCGAGCCTCCGCCCTAGCTCTCCATCCTCCGGCACGGAACTTGGCTGAAGCCATGCCGACACCGGTCTCAGCGCCAGCAGCGGGAGTGGGACTCTCTGAACCGAGTAAGTACATCCACCGCAGCAGACGAACGGGTTCCGCCGAACCCAGTGTGAACGAGTAGGCCGTTCCCGGTACAGAGGACGCAGGAGTTCCAGAAGGGGTACTGTCGGCGGGCAGCACGACGACGCCAGACTTCAGTAGCTGCTGCTGGACCGTCTCCATTGGTAGAGGTGGATACAGGTTGGGGCATTGCCGAAGATCGATTTCCTTTCTGGACCTCTCGCCAGCTCCTTCTCCCTCTCTTTTTCTTGCGCACGTTCCAGAGCCCTTGCGCCCTCCTATTCTCCGCCTCTTCCTCTCTCTCCATCTGCAATCTAGCCTGTTCATTGGCTTTCTGCCTCTCCTTCTCTCTTTCTTTCCTCTTTTCTTCTTTCTCTCTCTCTTCCCTCTCTTTCTCCGCTTTCTCCGATTCTTCTTTATCCGTCCTCTCTTGCTCCTCCTTCTCGCGTAGTTCTTGTTCTTCAGCTTCCTTCCGGAGGGCGTTCTTTCTTCCTGACGTTTCCAGTAAGCTTGTTCTTCGGCGGCGATCTGAGCGACTCTAGCGGCTTCGCGTTCGGCAGTGGGCATCGAGGCCTCGGCTTGTCGTGTTGAGGAACTCGTCGAGACGTTTTCGCTTTCTCCGTTTCAATTGTTCGTTGGGCTTTTTCGCGACGGAGAGCGAATTCTTCGCCTTTGCGTTTGAGAAGTGTGGAGTTTTCTGTGATAGATAAGTTATATCATACAGAAGATACGAAAAGACATTCAACACAAACCTCTCCTCCCAAACACCCCTCATCGCTCCCCAACCTCTCCTTCATCTCCTTCTCCTCTTCCATCTCCTCTTACCTTCCGCCCTTAACTCTACACCTCTCTGAATCCATACCTCCTTATCAACGCCTTGTTGTACCTTGAGATCTTCTTCGAGTAAAGGGCATTTCCGAAACTCTGGTAAGCCCCGCTCGAGATGGTCTATACGCTTCGCGATTGTTTTGAGACGAGAGGATCGAAGGATTTGTCTCTCTCTAGAGCGGAGGACCTTGCATTTTGATAAGGGAGGTTGTGTGTCGATGGGAGAGGTAGAGGAGGTTAGTTTCTGTTTAAAAAAAGGAAGGGTGAGTAGGGGTGATAAAATAGAGGAAAAGATAGAAGTCCGTGAAACTGAGAAGGAGCGATGGGATGCTGGGTACGTGAAATAGCTTATAACAACACACATTGCATCTACATCGACGACCGAGCGGACACATATCACAATTCCAACGAGTACACCAACACCGAAATGAAACAAGGCGAAATCGAAACCGACTGAAAAAACCAACGGTCAAACGAACAAGAGCTGCAATAACAAAAGTAAAAAAAAGACGGGAGGAAAGAAAGACAGCCACGAGAAATTGTATCTCGTGAATTTCTTTTATCCTTGGTTCTGATACATCTCTATAAAATGTCCTTAGAAGTGGTACCCCTGAGTAGTAGTTCTTGACATCGCTGTTTGAGGCCGCTGAACGCTGACCGACTCATAGGCAGAGGGTCGTTGATGCGAAGCAACATGACGCGAGGCCGAAGACTAAGCCAAGACGACGAGGCAGTAAACGGTAAGGTACCCAGACGCATCGACGACGTTATTCCAGCGCGTCGCGACACAAGTATAACGACGTCGAGGAGGTCACCCTCAGGAGACACAGACGGCTACCAGTACCATCAAAATCGCTTGGCACTGGCGCCAGTGCTAGACCATGAAGTCCCCGAAATCCCGAAAAAGTGCAAAGGCAAAAGATCCCGAAAGTGTTAAGGACAGAGAGATCTGAAAAGCGCAGCAGGCAGAAGATCCCACAAGTGCAAAAGTTTTCCATCCGGAATAAACACTCAAACGAAACCCAATCCTCGCCGAAAAAAAGACGGAGATAGAGAAAGCCACATGCACGAGCAAATACAGAGAAACGACAGGGAGAAACGGAGAAAAACGCCACCTCACAGCTTCCCTGCCTTCTTTACCCATACCCTTGAGGATACCGCCCATTCCGCCTTCGAGGAGACCTGTGAAATGATTATTGCGTGAGGAGGTTTCTGAGATAGGAAAGAGTAGCAGGAAAGAGGTAGAGGAAGAACAGCGGTAGTCAACAAAAAGAAAAAGAAATTGGCGAATGAGGGAACAGGGACGGACCGTAGAAGAAAGGAGGGCATAAGAGCAGAATGACAGCAGCGAGACAGAATGAAGAGCGCATAATAAGAAAGCTCTACACACCTTTTGCATACTTCTCAGCCTCAACCCTCCTAATCTGTTCAAGTTCTGCTTTTCGACGAGCGGCTTCACGTTCACGGGCTTCGACGAGGGAAAGGAGACGGGCTTGTTCTTTGGCTATTTGAGGTACGAGGAAGATAGGGAAAAAAAGTCAGTGCTCGATTCGATGAACGAAACGAGAGGGAGGAAAGAAATACCCACCTCTTCTACTAGCCTCAGCTTGCATCGTCAAATTCTGGGCTGGAGCGCGCGCATGGAGCTCTTGTTGGAGTTGACGGCGGGCGTGGCTTGTGAGGAGACTTTGGTTCAATAAGAGTTTTTTGCGGGTAGGTTGGGAGAGATGCAAGGAGATTTGGAGATTTTGGTCTTGGGATATCTGTGAGTGATGAAAAGCGTAAATTGGAAGTGTGGTGGAAAAATATCTAGGTGGGCGGACTTGCCTCTGTAGTGGAATCAGGCAGCACAAGCTCCTTGATTTCTAATTCTTTCAAAGAGTGATATAAACACGCAGCTACACCACTTAATCGCGTCCGAACGAGTGTAGTAGCGGATGGTTGGACAGGGGCCTCTTCGGAACCAGATACATCTGCCATTCCCGAACCCGACGTACTTTGGGCACCTTGCGAGTCAAAGGACGGTGAAGAAGAAGACCGTGTTCATAGCGAATGGCTCATCGATAAACACGATTGATCCTTCCGAATGATCGATCCGGACATCGAGGTCACCGCGTCGGCACAGGACAGTATGTAGCTCTCAATTGAAGCGGGGGTGAAAACACCGTTTGAAAGAGCCGCTAGTGTTCATTCCACCACCTTCTTCGCTAGAACTGGGAGATTTGTTGTTGTTCAGAGCGTTCAAAGGAGCCATCAACTGCGTAAGAAAGTCAATCTTGATAGAAGAATACACCTCTGACAGATTGAGTGAGGAGACGAGAGAGAAGTGCTTCATGAAGAAGAGGAAGATATGGGTGCGTAGGCGTTGCTGTCTTTGCCTTCATTATCACCTCCTTCATCGTTTCCTCCCAACTCCCTCAACAACGGCGCTACCACTCTCACAAAGAGTCAACGGATCGAACTCAACTTCAAGCGCGTGGTAGAGTTTTTGAACAGTCTCTGGAGCGAGTCTCAGGACGTCTCGAGATAGTGCGCTTGGAGAAGCGCACTGCGGCTTGGGGGAGGCGTTGTTGGAGACGACGATGAGGTTGCAGATTGCGAAGAGGACGTTGGAAATGGAAGGTTTAGAAGAGCGGAAAGACGAGGATGGGGACGATGAGCCTGTAGCAAAACTCGTTCATTAAGAGATAAATAATAGAGAAATCAACAACCAACCTCCATTCGCACCCTTGCTAACAGGCACCGCCAACGCGCTCACAATTACTTTACCTGCCAACACTTCTTTACTTTCCCTGTACCAACAGTCTTCGCGCCGGCATAAGTAACCCAGATTGTAATACCTTGCCCAAGCTGCAGCGTGATACAATGCGTTTGCCGGACATTAAGAACACTCGCTGAGAGTTTTTCGTATAGTTTGCCATCATTGTTGATTTGATTGTTAGAGAGGAGGATGTCGATACAGATCCAGAAATGGTATTCGTGGTAGTCGTTCCAGTCGTACCAGAAAACCCCAGCAGTATTAGCAGGACACTGCCGCCGTGGTCGTCGTGGTCGCCGTTAAGACTAGTCCCAACAATCGCATTCCCAATCCAACAACCTGCGGCATTGAACCCGCCATCGTTAATAAATTATGTATATCCTCTATACTTCTAAACGCCTCCTGCCACAACTCCAACTCCACCACTAGCATTTAACTGTGCGAATCTTGTATCCAAATGCCTTTGTAGAGTCCTCTGGGGTCCCCTAGATTAATCTGATGGTGCGCTCCAGCTGTGGCTAGCAGCAGCAGTTCCTCCAGAAGCGGCGGCGGCGGCAGCGGCTAAAGCCAATTCCCTTTGCTGGGCAGCGGTATTTTCCTACGTTCGCAAGTGTAAGCGCAATGTCTCGCAGAGTCGACGAAATTCAGTTTTGCGATTGTTCGACAGACAAAATTTGAAAGCTTTTTGGCGACAGACTGATAGATTGTTTCGAGACGAGCGTTGTTCTTGAGGGTTTCGAGAGAGGTACGGTACGACTCCCAGAGGAATTTTAAGCTGGGTGTTATTAAAGCCCGAGAGGTGCGGTCCATGGAAGCCGCGCCGCCGGAAGAAGTGGATGTAGAAGAGACGGATGAGAGGAGAATTGACTCGGGGCGTCGACGGAGCTTCGAGGTCATCCACATCGCCTCCAGTCGCCGTAGTATCCCCTTCCAGTTTCTCCTTTAAAGCAGCTTCCCTAGCCTTCTCCTTCGCCTCCAGAACCTTCCCTTCAGCCATCTCAATAAACCTCCCGACAACAATCTCTATACTGGCCACATTTGTATTCTGTGCTAAATTCTTATACTGCATCAATCCTTCCTTCGCTAGTCTCCCTTTGCGCAATTCCACACAGAGCTCCATGAATCGGATCAAAATAGGTTCGAGCTGGGTTACCGGTGTGGATCGGAAGCGTTTGGAGCTAGAAAACATCTCGGTAGAGAGATTGAAGGGCAGCAGGGGTTTGTCCAACGGCAACTAAGCCTTCCGCTTGTTTAAGAACAGTCTCGGGTTTGGAGAATGGAGCCATGATGGGCGAACAAGTGGATTGTCGCTTTTGAAGACAATGTCGATGGATGGAAGAAAAAAATTGTTACAGTTTAGATGACTAAGCAAGCATGTATGTACATTAGAGTTTCACACGGATCAGTCATCCAGTGCTTCAAACTTTGTTACAGTCCTATAACCTAGTTAACACCCAGAGCATACATGAGCCTCCGCTAAGGGACATAGCAACTACAAGAAAGCCATGATGCTGGCTGTGCAACACTCTCTCGAGCTCCTAGAGCTTCTGAATCTTGATACCAAATTTCTGTTCTGGCAGCCATCAGAGGCACCAAAAAGTGCCAGAGTGGTCCAACTATATAACTGACCAACAGGTCCAAATTTCTCAGGGGCTAGTATATGCCAGAAAGTCATGTTGCATCGCCCAAGTGTTCGAGGTCGCGCGGCAACCTCAAGAAACCGTCTCAGTAGAACTAACGCGTGTTTTTTTTTGTGGCATGCAGGATTGGCGTGGTTCACTTCAATTGATACTGAACGTTGGCCGCGAGTTCTCCGTCCTGCAGGAGTTAATTTTCGTTTTGTATGTTTTCTTGTTTCAGTGATAAAGATTGATGGCATTTGATCAAAGGTGAGTTGAGGTGATTTCCCAAGGAGACAGTCGCTGAACGGGGACTCTATGATCGTTTAGATGCCTCGCTGTCCTCGTGAATCAATTCCCCGTTCCTCAAAATCCTATGAATTGTCTGGATCCTTATGTTCTGCTTGCTTCAGCCAAGCATCACTCTCGCCGGAAGATCCTTGAAATGGATCTCGGT
>JAOTPV010000271.1:0-23203 GCA_028011355.1 Lentinula aciculospora
GACTTCCAGTAGGAGTAGAGAAGCTGTCTGTCGTAGATCATGAGCTCCTGGTAAGTTCTAGATGGGAATAAGCGAATATAAATTTTGAAGCACCTGGTTGACCGTCTCCGCCTAATCCAGTGGGATAAGGCGCGCGAACTGTGGGAGTTGGTCCAGGGTCAGTGTTTGCAAGCAACAAAGGTGGAAGGAAGGTCAACAATGCGCTGAGGTGAGGATGGAAAAGATTTGGGTGGGCGGAACACAAAGGAGTCAAAGCAACAAGGAACGTTTGTAGATGTGCGGTGGGAGTTTTATCCTCAGCTGATGTGAGAGTGGCGCTAGATGGCTGGCTAATGGCATGAGCTAGAGGTGGAAGGGTATCCAAGATAGGGTACATGAGCGAAAGGGATTGTGCAAGTTGGTGCGAATCGGCGTGTGAGAGATAGGCAACCGATGCGAGCAATGCGGCATACCGAACCTGGTCAGCATATTAGTACATGAGTGATAGTTCGTAGAAAGCGCACATACGTCTATGCTTCGTTCATCACGTAGGCCTTTTCCTAGCACGCCTAGTACAGCATCTGTCTGTAAATCCATAACTAGGTTGGGACAACCCGCAAACACTCGGTAAGCACTTTCTCTCAGACCTTCGCCCGTTACGCCATTTGTAACATCTGAAGCTTGGGTCATTGAAAATACTTGCGCCTGAAGGGCATGCCATGGTCTTCCTCGCAACATTCCTTGGTTAGCGACATCTGATATCGTATCGACCGTTTTTCTGCGGACTGAAGCGGCAGGTTCGTGATAGAGTGAATGCAGCAGCAATCTTTCGAGGTTGGTGAGTGCAGAAGTAGAAAGATGATCGAATAGCGAAAGCCGAGGAGCGGACAAGGAATGAAAAGAGGGTACTGGTTGCGTTGTTGAGCCGGAGGCGGATTCCGCGTTATTCGACATACTAGGTGTTGGAACCGAACGAAAAAGAAGACGGCGGAGCAAAACCAGGGAAAAAGAGCGCATCTGATAGGGCGTTGAGAATTACGATGCAAGACGATAACGATATAGGAAAGGAGCATTGGTATCAACATAGAACGTGGGCGCGAAGTGGACATTGAACAAAGCCGTACTTTTACGCACTAGCCCATACTAAGCAATTCCACGATATAAAATCACCAAGATGATCAAAGATATCGATAGCGAATGCGTGTGTTGTGCAGACCGGAGGCGACTAAAAACACTAGCAGTGAGCACTCACCACCTCAGTGTCGGCAGCAATAGCAAATTGCGCCAGAGCTAAGAGATACAAATCTGGCGCATGAGCAAGACGTTCATTGACGGCTTTTTCCGCACTGTAAATCCATCACTGAATTATAATTGTATAGGCCTAGATAGATACACACCTTGAACGTATTTCATTGTCTCCCAAGACGAGATTAGACAGAATCTGGGTCAACTCTGCAGTAATTTCTGGAGGAACAACTGGGTCCATGAATAGAGGCAGTGGGGAAGCCGCTGACGGATCGGGCTTGTGGGATCAGACTGTTGTTTTCCAGGTTGAACTGGTAAGGATAAAGAAGGACGAGTTGAGGATACAGACAGGATAGAGAGCCAAAACCTTTTCCGCTTCGCTCCGTCAGGTGATCACGCGTTATTTCTTTCTCGACGTCCATATCCACTGTCAAGACGCCATGGACAACATTGCCGATGCCCAATCCCCTTCGCAGCTGCCTGCGTCCTCAACCAAATACCACCATCCATATTTTACCCCCCGCCGAAGTTGAGATTATGTCAGAAAAGCAAAGAGGAAAGATGACTGTCACACAAGAAGACAAGATTCGTCAAAATGCTTGTGGATTCATTGATGCCATTGGGTCTCGAATTGGGTTGTGAGTGGTTGACTTTATTATGTGCTAAGTCTTTCTGAGCATCATATTCTCAAGTCCCAGAAGAACTATCGCGACGGGCCAGAGTCTATATCATCGTTTCCATCTTTTTTTTCCTCGGAAAGACTTCAACTTTCATGTAAGAGCCATGTGAGATATTTTAATATCGGCTGAATCATGTTCTAGGATGTTGCACTAGCAGCCTTGTATGTCTCCACCAAAATGCATGACACTCTCAAAAAACCGCGAGAATTGCTTGCCGCTTCGTATGCCATCAGATTTCCTGATCTCCTCTCGAAATCCAAAAGTCCTTTTGGAGAAGTCGACATCGACACCGTGGATCCGCAAGTGTGTGCCCTTTTTTGCGCACTGGGCTCTTTCTCAGTCGCGTTAGCTCGTAGAAAATGACCGTCAAAGGTTGCTTGCAGTGGAACGTTTAATTCTGGAAACCATATGTTTCAACTTCACATCTCGAATGCCTTTCTCGTATGTCATCAAGATAGGCCGTGCTCTCGGAGGTATGTATATGTTTCTGCCACAAATAAAACTAATCGGGTTTGGTAGTGGGCAAGAAGCTGTCTAAATTGGCCTGGCGTCTGGCAATCGATTCGTCAGTCGGTTTCTTCGGAAAGATGTTTATCGCTGACATTTCGAGCTTCCAGACATCGTACATTCATTCCAATTGAATATCCACCTCATACCGTAGCATTAGGAAGTATCTATGTTGCTGCAATCTTGGGATCTTTCGAGCAACCTGAAGGAGAAGAGCAACAAGCAAGTCTAAATTTGGCTGGCTCCCTTGGTCAACATGGGAAGTGGGAACAAAAATTTCAAGCTCATCTGGAGGATCTTGAAGGTATAAATGATCTCTCTTTCTCTCGCTCTCTAAATACGTCTTGTTTACAGCTATCGCTCACATCATGGTTGATCTGCTCATTCAACGCGCTCAGACTACTGCAAATACATCCCCAGCCACACCTTCCTCACCGTCTCCTCATCCTTCGCCCCGCAATGCTTATTTGTCATCGATTCAACTTAATCCCACAAATCCTTACAATACTGACCAACTCATCCGCCTCAAAATCGCGATGCGAGAATCAGATCACGATCCCCGGCCCAGAGAATCTTGGCAGGATCCTGATTCTGCTAGCGCAGTTGGACGAGAGGTCATCGGCCGGAACGAAGGCACTGTCAGATTCTTGTTCGAACCTCCGGGTTTTGCTGGTCGCTCATAAAACATTCAAATACAAAGCGAGAAGACCGTGCTTGATTTGTAGTACGCAATATGATCTGATAGTATATATAAGTAAAATGGTGCTAATATAATGATCTTGGAGTAGCATTGCAATGAGTCGCATGTTCTGCTGGTACTTAGTCCGCGAACTACCGGTTCACATTTGCGTCACAATTCTTCATCCAACAATTGACATGCATAAGAAACTTACGAGATGCTTCTTGTTTCGAACCGTCGTTGAATCCAACAACTCCCGCGTTTGTACCCACATTAGAGGGCGGTGGCTCTTTTGGACATCACCTGTCAACTTCTTCGGATTATGCTGGACGTCTGTCCTCATTGGCAGTGACTTTGAGCCACTAGGCAAAGGGTATGACCTGGATGAGTTCAAGATCCGACCTAATGATCCCGATGCCTCTTCCTGAGAACAAGAATGAATTTTACACGAATCACTCTTAGGCTCATCGCCTGAATGGAGCTCAGTTAGTTTGACAGAAGGCTGAATGTCTCTAGTATCAGTGCCGATAGGGGTCGGATCTTTCGCCTGCACCGTCACCGTCTGCAACCTTGATCTATTCGATAAATCTTTGAAATCATCGGAAGACAAAGCGCGTCGTTTTGAAAAGGGGGTGTTTCTGAGAGTAGGAATCCGTTTAAATGCACCTCGCGTAGGACCTGGGCGACCCACAGGCCGCAGATAAGTACATTCTGTTCAGAAGAACGAAGAGAAAAGCTTTCGTTGGCTGCCAATAGGAAAGGCAGTATATACACACCTTTCCCACTGCTCGCGCACTTCGCACAAAGGGAACACTCTTCCCCTGTCACCTTTTTGCATCTATATCGTAGCTCTCTACACCTGTCACATGCCCGATGGTCTGTGGCGGGTCTCGTCATCAGCTCATGGAATGTAAAGAATCTAACCTTTGTTTCGAACTACCTTCTCTTGAGGCGGTTCTGGGTCTGAACTGGGCTCTATCATGATCTCAGCACAATAACAAGCCCTCATGAATCGCGATAAGTTCTTACCTGAGTGCGAAGAGAAATCTGAAGCGTCGGATAAATGCCATGCGTAAGGCCGCCAGAATGGGGGACACGTTGTTTTTTCTGGCTTGGCCGGACGGTGGCAGAAAATATACTCATCGCGATCCATCGTGATGACTGTAAGTGTGTATGTTTCTATTTCGGTTTCTCGTTACTACAAGCTTGCTGAAAACGTACTAGAGGTAAAATCGCAACGGACGTTAGTTGCAGTCAGTCTTGGTTTTAAAGTGACCCAAATGAACGCAACGAAGGATGAATGCTGAAGAAAACCACGGCCCGATATGATTTCGAAGTCAGAATTGCGGAGATACATTGGTTCGATAGCTTCGATTCGTAGATAACGATCATCAGATTACCATTCGTCAAAACAGAGCATGCGAACAGCGAGCCAAGATTGGAAACTCATAACACTAGCTGTATGGAGCAATTTGTTGACTCAATGACCCAGTCGTGACTTCCTTGGAGTTTCTTCGGTGGGCGATAAGTCTGACTGTTTTGAGTGAGATATATGTAACTTGTAAGAGAGGGCCAAGAGTCAGGCGCCTTTACACAACAAGCGTGAGTAAAAGCCACGTGCCACGCGTTTAATATCACTTCACGCCAAGTGAACACTTAGCCCGGTGGTTGGCAAGTCGGTAAGGTCACTGACAGTCGGCGACCCCTTACAGCCAGGTCAGGGAAATATGACCTGACCTCCTCCGACTGTTTGTCTGAGCTTGACAGAGTCCAGGGCAATCCTGAGCAGACTCAATCGTTTCGCAAGTCATTAACATTCCGCATTTTCGTACACGACGACAGACAAAATAAGAATTCTCTTCGACCGGTCATTGGCATCGCTAGACTTACCCGATTGTAGGCGAACGATCAACGTCAGGTCAGCTTTTCCGACTTCCGACTCTCACTGACCATGACTTTGACCCTGACCCACTGACCGTCCAACATGTCCATTTATCTTCACTGCTTGGACTCACGTCGACTCACTCAGGCGTCAGCTCTGGTCAATATGAGCCCCGTGCGGGACCGAGTGTCGTGATATAAAATTTCATTTGGTGGTAAGAAAGAGATGCCAGCTTCCTCTAGCTCGCCACTTGGTCATTGACTTGATCTATGGCATCGTCTCATAGGTTACTTCTTCGTCTATGTGGTGACTTGGCCGAACTCCGGGACGCACCATATCCTGGTGTCTCCGTTTTTACTAACGACACCAACATCCGCGAGCTCTGTCTTGTCTTGACTCCTCCTAGCGGGCCTTGGAAGGACCTATTGTTGCACTTCGATGTACATATCCCTGAGAATTGGGTGAGGTCTACCACACTCCTCTAACACACCAGTAGCATGTTTAAATTTAATCTTCCAGCCGGCTTCCCCACCGAAACTCAAAACCAGCGTGTCCGGAATCGAACATCCAAATTTGTTTGGAGGCTACATATG
This sequence comes from Lentinula aciculospora, assembly GCA_028011355.1. Classification (NCBI taxonomy): domain Eukaryota; kingdom Fungi; phylum Basidiomycota; class Agaricomycetes; order Agaricales; family Omphalotaceae; genus Lentinula; species Lentinula aciculospora. Next base: position 5,566 of record JAOTPV010000271.1, read on the forward strand.
CTGTGACCTTTTGAAGGAACGTCACGAGATGTATTGTGAAGACGGGTACGACGGAGGGTCGGTCGCTCTAACTTATGGGCATTCAAAATGTTGATCGGCGTGTTTCTCTAGATATACTCCGGCACTTACGCTTCGGGGGTTGTTCCTGCAATTCCTCACTTTTTTCTCTAATACCAAGGTATATTTGGAAACCACTTAGGACGTTTGGATACTGACTATACTGCGTTTTACACAGGTCGAACAAGATGGTGGCTACGTCGTGGACATAGGCGACCATGTTCGCAGAACGTTCGTGCCGGAGAACGACTTGAACAGTATTCTCGCACATGGCACTCGTTTCGTTGAGGATAGCAGGCAGCAAGCAGCACGGGCAATACAATGGGACTCTGACCCAGCACCAGAACTGGAGTTGGTTCGCTACCAAGGTTCATATAGTGTCATCATACACAAGGTCAAACAGCGTATTCCACATATCCAACGCTTGCATCTTCTGGAATCTGAAAGTTATCGCCGTACACAGACAAGGCAGCTTTTGTCGGACAGGGGATGAAAATGCAGAAATTGTCCCTATGGAACGACCGAACTTCCTTACATGTCCTGTGAAATCAAACTTCACTCTGATGATATGTTAGCAAACTCTTCCATACTATCTCAACCATCCTCCACCTGCGCCCTCAAAATCATTTCTGACGATTGTCTTTATGAAATTGCGACATATCTACCTTCGGAATCCGTAATCACCTTTTCAAAGGCTTACCCTCGGTTCCGGGATGTGGTAGACTCCGCTCACGAACTTTTGCGTCGTGAACTGACCTGCTTCTTCCTCCGCACTTCACTCAGAGACTCCGTCCTAGGCATTGGCATCGCGTCAAATAACAAGACTCGGGTTCTCTCTTCTGATTTCGACTGGCTCAGCGAAGAAGCCTTTACAAAGCACAATGTTCGAACTAGCATTCGAAAAAATCAGTTCCAGTATTTCCTACCTCTTGCATTCAATCGATACCATTTTCAAAAGGCCGAACCATCTATTTGGCGATCTCTCCGAAAGATAGACTACGGACTCCGTGAAGCCGACTTGATGCACGCCCAACGGACAGGCCGCAATTTGCCTAATCCCAATTCTACCCCAAGTCGTCAGCATGAACCAGTTCGAGGCATTTACCAGATGATGAACAACGTCGTTGTGTCCGTAATGAAGTCCTGCGACGATATTATCTCTGCTTCAGGCAATGGCACAGGCAATTTATTGCGAGCCTCAGAGAAGGCAGTGTTTTCTTATTGTCATCTATTCCATCTGGTGATCTGCCTTGCTTCTACAACCCCCGCTATCTTCCGTGATGCTGAAGCTAAGGTTCGGGATTTTGTGAAAAGTCCAGACGCTCGAGTTAAAGCAAAGGTTCCTGACATCGGGGAGCTGATGATCATGATTACTGTGGTCCTTGCATTGGCGCCTTCCAAAGGCTTGAAGATCACATGGGAGATCATGAATGGCCCTTTGCTCGAGGAGGTGATCGTTCGCAATGTGCGTTGGATACTCAAAGACTCGCCCGAACTTGCTGTTATGGAAATTGGACGAAGCGACTACCGTTTAGCTACGACGTTCCTTAGATCTAAGACGAGCTTGCGTCTAGTCATGTTCCAGATCGCGTTCTTGACCATGTTCGTCGAGACTTGCCCTTCAAACCTTTCCTACCTCGATGACAATTATGGTTTTCCGGACAAGCAAGTGCCTGAAAGAATGGTCGAGACGATTAAGGACATTTATAGGGTGAATACCTGGCCTGCATTCTTCTATAAGGTTAGTTTTGCTAGGGGCAATACATTTGGAGCGGTGACTTTCTCGAAGATGTTGAGAAAGGCTGTGCGTAGTAGTGTTGAAAGGGGTTATCATAAACCTGCACGTCCTGGAGAAATTGAAATCTCAAAGCGGAACAGAGAAAAGTTGGAAAAGGAGTGGAGGGATCATAACCTTGGGAGACAATATCATACAGTAGTACTACAGTAATCGGTAAAAGGCGAAATCAAGCGCTTAATCAATCTTTCGTTATTCTTGCATAGTCTAGCATTCATGAGTGGTGCCGGAAAGACTGCCATTGTCACTGGTGCTTCTTCTGGTGAGATATTAGATTTCGAAGGCAAAACTGTTCAATAATATTGTCAGGAATTGGTCGTTATACTGCTATTGCTCTCCTGAATGAGCGATGGAATGTTGCCATAACTGCTCGGCGAATGGATGCCCTTCGTGAAACGCAAAAACTGTCTTCGAATCCTGGAAACTGCGTTTGTATGACTGGAGAGATTACCGATGAAGCCTTTGTGATAGATCTATTCAAACAAACAGTTTCAAAGTTCGGTGAGGTTTTTTGATACTACCTTATGCAGATTGGCTCACAATTGTCAGTAATATAGGGCGATTAGATTTATTGTTTAACGTATGACCTATTCGATGACCTTCCTAAAGTTCAATTTACATTTTAATCAGAATGCTGGGATATCATCCCCTCAGATTCCCATCGAAGAACTCTCCTTGGCCACCTTCCAGAATGTTCTGAACATCAACCTGATAGGACCTTTCATCTGCACACGGGAAGCGGTCAAACAATTCAAGGCTCAATCTCCCCCTGGAGGTGAGCTTGATCTGCTTGCACATTGTATTTATAGTAACACGGCCTGATTCCAGGTCGTATCATCAATAATGGTTCCCTATCAGCCCATGTACCGCGCCCACATTCTCATGCCTATACAGTATCAAAGCATGCTATCAGCGGTTTGACCAAGTGTACTTCTCTCGATGGGCGCGCTTTCAACATTGCCTGTACGCAAATTGACATCGGTAGGAAATGCGTGCCGAAATCATGTTATGAGCTTATGCAAATCATCTGAACAGGAAATGCTTCTACAGATATGGGAGGGCGGCATGGACTAGGTGCATTACAGCCTGATGGGCGCATGATTCAAGAAGGCGTTCTCGACGTTCAACACGTTGCGAGCACAATCGTGCATATATCCAGTCTCCCACCAGATGTGACTGTCCTTGATGTCAACATCATGTAAGATCTGTTTCAACTTCTCACCTCTGAACATATTTTCAACAACTAATTATATAGGCCCACCAATATTCCCTACGTTGGGAGAGGTTGAAGGGATTTGAAGTTGTTGCATACAATCTGATAAGACGTACTTGCCAACTCAGATTGAGGCCAGCAAAATTTGTATGGAATAACTAAACCAACTAAAGCGCTTTCACTAAATTGGTAATGCTTAGTGTAGGAGCCTCGCAATTGATTACTGATTATTCTGCAATCTGATGCAGCATTGTATAATCATCGAACTTATATCTGTTCTTGGAAAACGCGTTGAAGTTATAGAAGAAGGACTCCCAAATCCACTTTTCGAAATGCTAAGTTTACTCATGATCCATTTGACTTCATCTTGCCTTGGGACTTTTTTAAATGTTGGTGCACTTTCAGGAGCTCGCAATTCGGATATGTGGTCTTTGCCGCTATAAAACATAGATGAAGGGAGATTGCCTGAGTAGTGACAGACGAAGCTGCAGGTTGAACCCTGAAATAAGAAATGCAGAGGAAGGGGAGAAAGCAGATAGAGGGTGCCAGAGAAAGCAGAGTGGGAGGTGGAAATAGAGCAGATTTCAGAGTGGAAGACGGAGAAAGATAAATCTATGATAGTGCGACAGTCCATTTCTTCTAGTATCAAAGAGATGATGATGGAAGATATATTGAGAGCGCTTTTTGTTTGCGCCGATGAGCATCGTCACTACGCTCTGGCACTAAATCTATCCAGAATCAACTGGAACATTGATCAGATACTTCTCTTGGGATATAAGCAAGGATGTAAGGTACACAGTAGGTGAAGATGAGATGAGTGGATAAGTGCTGGGACAGACGAGAGTATGGACCGTTTTGTTAGTTCATTTCATTTGACGGCACAGCCAAGGTTTCTGAAAAATCCTGTGAACGGTGTTCGTATACGTATCTCTAAAATTTTTTCACAACATATATGTAACTCACGAACACGAAGGAACTCAGGAAAGTCTACGAGAAAACGAAGTCATTGAGCGTAAAACAGTGTTAATGAAGGGGATGGCAACAAGAATAAAAACAGACCGCCGAAAGCTTAAAACCCAGAAGAAAAAATGCACCCTGAAACCCAAAGAAACAAGATGTTAAGCCGGTAGTGGTATGACCGAGCGATTCCGCACAGAGGATGGCACAGGTGAATGCTCTGGTGACAGAGTCAACCAGCCTCCAATCTCCCAATTACAACCCGATGTATACCTGTCGCATTGTCGTTGCGCAAGGTCCGTGACACCTTTTAAGATAGTAGCTAATCGTTTGAAGTCGATCGGCTTCAATATCCATCCATCCATGCCCGCATCCGAGAGCTTCGACCGCTGTTGCTCGTACAAAGAGGCTGAGACAGCAAATATTGGTATACGGCCGTTCATCGTTAGAGATAATCGCGAATGCTCGGGTGAAGGAGGAAACGCGTTTTCGAATTCTCGAATTCGCCGAGAGGCCTCGAACCCGTTCAAAATCGGCATATTGATGTCCATGAGAACGCAGTCAAAGTTTCGGTCGGAGATCACTTTGTCGAGCCCTTCTTGACCATTCGTAGTATTGATCACGGTATGACCGTCTATGCGCAATCGCTTGGCCAGTAAGAGCCGATTGATGACATTGTCCTTTGGATGAAAAGTGAGATCAAGGGAAGTTTAGTATTAAGAGATCCTACCTCAACAATCAGTATTCTGAAACTTGTTTTATCAGGCTTCACTGAACACGGTGGGAGTCTATGTTCAGCAAGTCCTTCCTCGGAGACTCGACTTCGAGATGGAGGTTGAAGAGCATTGGAAGTTTGCGGCTCTAAACTTGATTGAGAGGTCTGAGGCTTCAAGGATGTTTCCGTATCAAGTGAAGGGACCTTGATAGGGTGGACTAGATGTTGTGAGTCAGAGACAGGGAATATTCCTATAGTTGCTCTGCGTAATCGACGTTCATCAATTGAACGGATAGGAGACAATTGGTGCGCAGTGTCGACAGTTACATGGGTTGTAGTTAGTGCCTCTACGATGGAGTCAATTTCGTTGGTCGATCTGGCATTCAAAGAACCCAAAGACGAATTGCTGCGACTGTCTGTGGATGGAGTGGAATCTGAGCTCTCCCAGGGATGCGTCAACGATAATGGAAGGAGGAAGGAGAATTGACTCCCTTCCCCAACCTTTGATTGCACACGCAGCTGGCCCCCTAATTGTCCTACGATTCTTGCAACGACAGCAAGACCGAGGCCCACACCCGGTTCCGCGCTAGTCTTAGCCTCGGATGATTCAACTTGTTCGATTTCTCGGAATATACTCTCAAGTTTGACAGGAGGTATGCCACATCCAGTGTCAGCTACAATGATCTCCATTGCAGCGGACGACGGTCCACGGAGACCCTCAGACTCTGCAAAGTGTATGCAGCGTACGGCTATTTTGCCTTCCGTTGTGTATTTCACTAAGATGAAATTAAGTAGTGATTCAAACATGTCGCGAAAGAAAACTCACAAGCGTTGGCCGTCAGATTCTGGACAACAGTTCGAATCTTCTTGCAATCTCCGATGACAGTATTGGGGCATTGTTCCAAGTCCACCTCGAAGATGATCTTACGCCTATCTGCTTCGTTTCGATAAATAGAAATGGCATCTCGGATGTTGTCTGCAAGATTGAATGGTTCGTTGAAGGATGTCTCGTTACCGATCTCCAGGCGGGTCAGGTCCTGAACGAATTGATCAAAAAAAAAACCAAACTGAATTACAGTCAACACGCTTACTAAAAGATCGTTGATAGTGAATAGCAGATTCTGGTGGTGGTAATCGGTGAGAGAGAATACTCATGACAGGGTTGAGCGGTCGTACCTTGGACGCGGTGTGCGAACGACTGAGGTTATCCCGAGTTTCAATGTCAAGAGGTCCATTGAGAGCCATTTCCAGGTAGCTACATCAGACTAACGTTAAATCGTTCCCAGTGAGGAGGATTTGATTACCTTACTTGATGATATGGTTCAACGGTGTCCGTACTAAGAAGGTGCTTAGCAAATACGCATTCAATGTTAGTGTGGTTACCTTCATGGCTGGCATTTGATAATAACAAATTGGTCAATTTTGTTGTTTGTAGGGCATTTTCTTTCTGTCGCCAAACTTCAATGAACTATTCATACCGCGATTAGATCTATGGCTGTGACAGACAACATATCTTAACGTACCTTCCCATAAACCAAAGCCAGCACCCCAGCCGTTTCAAGTTGCTCATCTGTCCAGGCTCGAGAGCGTCCAGCTACAGTCTCGGACCATATCCGAAAAGACTTCCGTGGCTCGAGTAAAGTATTGGCGCCAGCGTCAGCTTTGAATGGGTTTCCAGCCCAGTGAATGTCGCAAGGTTGACCCTTGCGCAAAAAAGCAATGAAATCTTTTCCTCCACTGGATAAAGGAACGCAAAGTAGACCCGCGATGATTTCGAGACCAGTTGAAAGATTAAGGTCCGGAAAATCTTTGATGACGGCTTGTGAAACTTGAATGGTGCTGTAAAGTAGATTATGAGCACGTAAACTACATAATACAGCAATGATTCAACGTACTTGAATTGTTTCAGCCGAAGATACTCGGCTATGATCAATATTTCTTGTCCATGTTGGTTTGGACCAAGGATTTTCGCACCATCGCCAATGACCAAGATACTAAAATCGGCGTCAAATAAGCCAAGCAGATCGTCCGCGTTAGAGACGATATATCCAGTCTACCAAAGTTTGTGATTTTAGAGGATCGATGTAAGCTGTAAAATATCTCGCACTGGGTGATATTCCGACGATATGGTGTTGATCTAATGTTCATGAACAAATGCATCGTCGGGAAGATTGTTCAACATACCAGCTTTCGTTTATGAAGTCGTTGCGCATAACTCAGCCTCTCGATATTGCGAGATATGGATTGGCTGAGAAGCCGTAGCATTTGTCGTACTGGAAAGGAGACACGCATACCGTGTTGACCATATGAGTGGCAGACTACCAAGCCCCAGAGGGAATCGAACGCCATTATTGACTGCGAGAGAAATACGATCAACTACATTGCATGAAATGTCCCCAGCATATGGGATCTTACCACCGACATGGACGCCCTGACACCCAAATTGCCGAGGTCTGCATAGGATGGTTAGAACCGGTTCAAATTGAATATCTAGCGCATTTACACTTGATATGTATCGGACTCATGGCGCGCAGATAACAATGAGTCATGTTCAAAGGTTGATCCAAATCTTCTTTCTCGCGAACGACGATACGTGCTGTTGGTTGATCGCGGTCGTATATAATGCGTACTTTGTCTAAAGGATAGTGATGAGAGACCAAGAGAGTATTGAAGGAGGGCTGAACACACTGATCTTATATAACTCTCTTGCCTGACCAAGCCAGTTAGCTCTTCTTGAAACGTGAGAGAAAGAATGAAAACACATACCTGAGCAGGTATATCACCAGCAGAAAAATGCAACCCCTTATACAAATCATGTGTCACACTCCAATCCACAAGTTCTGCTACAACCTGCCCGTTCCACACTTCATCAAACTGATACACCAGGACTCGGTGATATTGCGTCAAATCTTTGATAACCCCCACTGCCACCTTCGAAAAGGTGTCCAGATCCGGTGCATCGCCCAACTGTTGGTTGATCTGAGTCATGACAGCAAAAACGTCCATCATGCTGGCACCATTACCAGAAGTACCTGGAGCGGCGTCTGGTCTCCTCCCACCAGCATTCGGACCAAGAACCGACCGGCGATATGCTCGGCGAGCCCTCCCGTCTGTTCCACCAGTAAAGTTAGGGGAGGAACTGGGCGTATTACTATCTGAAGTCCTGGACATTCGTCGAAGTCTTTCCAGAGCTGGAAGTGGTTTTGAGCGCATCGTCGTACTTTCAAAAATATCTTCCGTGCTCGGGGTCCAATGATTATCACCATCCAACCCATACAGCGGCGTAACCTGATTTCGACTTTGTCTGGAATGCGCTTGTAGAGGTACAAGAGAAGCCGTCTCTTCAAGAGGGGATCGAGGTGATGTAGAGTTGTCCATGGCAGGGGGAGTGATTTCGGAGTCAGAGATGTTCCGGAAAGTCGCAATGCTGGAGTTGGAATCTGAGCCAGAGGATCTATTCATAGAGACATTGGCACTGCTCGTACTGGAAAGAGAGTCGGAGTATACGGTGCTTTCTGATCCATCTGTAGAACTTCCGGTTTGTGCCCCGCCACTACCAGAGCTACCAGAAACACTTCCTAAATTTGTACTAGAAGAGCCGCTCCCAATGCTATCTGGGGATTCTACGCCTGAAGGCGCGAAAGTTGGTGCCACTAAATTGGACGAAGGTGACTGATATAACGGATTGAACATATCGTTCTCCAATTCAAATTCCATAATGATCAATGCCCTCTGGGTTGTTAGTTTGATTTTTGACAGGTACGGACAGGGTTGAGGACGGTGAATAGCACACCAGCACGTCCAATGTCGTTTTCCTTCGTGGACGCCCCACGGATCATAGGGGTCTGCAGGAACTGGAAGACCCGGAATGACGGTCCCTGGAGCTCCGTATCCAGACAGTAAGAATATATCGGGGGAATCACGTTCTACCTCTTCATCCCCGCTAGAATTTGTAAAATCGGGTAGGTCGGAAAGAAACTGTATATTGTCCCAAAGTAAAGAAGCCTGCGCTTCAGGAAGGACATCCGTGAAACACTCTAGCTTGAACAAATAACGAGGAGGCAATCCGAGGAGTTCTGTAGCATTCTATAGAATGTTGGATGAGTCTACGATACGACATCGAGCCAAAGGAGCTCGTACTTCTGAAACCTGACGCACAACCAATGCGTCTTCTGTTTCTTCCACAACGATAAGCACCCCAAAACCTTGAACAGCGCCAGGTGCACGGATAGGCTATCAGGACATGCGTGAGAGCAAAAATATCGGGCGCAAAAAGATGGACATACCTCGTCCTCACAACGCGTTAATTTGCCTTCGCGCCCTGTAACTATATGGTGTCCGTGCCCGTCTGAAATGTGTTGAAATCGCACAAACACAGGTAGAACTTCAGAGTCTTGAGAATGCGTAGAAACACCGTCAGAATATAGATCTCTTCCATTCTCATCCGTCGATCCTGATGACCTCAATGAGTTTTTGGAGTCGCATCCTGAAGAATACTCTTCAGGAGTGTGGTAATTGGAAATGCTAGACGATGAATTGCTACTCGACCCTGATGAATTGGAGGGATATTGTTGTACTTGAGGCCTTAAACTAGACCGTTCAGATTCATTTGACGAGCTCCCTTTCCATGATGAAGGAATAGAAGGTAGATGAACTAGGCCAAGTTCAGATAGATTCCATTGCGGAGGCGAGTTAGAGGTACTGGAAAGCAGAGAGTTGCTCATGCTCGTAAATGCTTGCTGAGCGACAACAGGCAGTGCAGGAGGATGCCTGGGATTATACTCTTGAGGTCTTTGAGGTTCTTCGACTTCTAGAACACTCAAAGGTGTGATAGGGGAACCTGAAGGAGATGCACTTGGCGAAGACGAAGAGGATGCATAGAAGCGAGGAAGGGACGTTTCTGCGTCAGGAACTTCCCCAGCAGGAAAATGGCTGAAATTGAGGTGTTGCCTTTCTGACCGCTTTCGTTGCTGTTCCGATGAAGAGGTATTGGCAGTCAGTATCGCGCTTTTGGGGCGCTTGACACGTCGTTTCTTGGATTTTTTGGAGTTTGATGGGTTTCTGGATGAGGAAGCTACAGAGACCACAACGTCGTTCACTTCAGGTCCAGCTGTGCAATCATGAATCATTCTTCTTGAGCAGGAACTGAAGAGTAAGCGCACATAGAGAAGGACTTCTAGAGCCAATATCCACAGTAGCCGCGCGAGATAATTCTGATGAAGCTGAAGGAGATGATAAAGAAGATGAATGACCATCTGTGGCTGGCTGTATATTACCCAACAATGATTTTATAGGATAGACGAAAGATGAAGAAGGTACAATTGGTTCATTAGACATGATATGGAGGCAACAACCACAGCTGGAACCGAGAAACGTTTTATTTGTGTATTACGCGCTTTGTTTGACATCAAGCCTGGGCGATTTTTCTGTCAAATAATCTCCATAAGGCTTTCGTGGACTTTCTAGTTAGTATAGACCTCCTCGAGAAATAATCCATGTACGTGAAGCGCTAAAATGTAAAGTTCCTTGCTCATATAAAATACGGACCGACTGGGGGCCGACTGTGTTTCCAATTCGACCAACCATCCTCAAGAAGATGCCACTGAACTATTCCAAGTGGGACCAGCTCGAAGTGAGTTTGGGACCTTTCTAGATCGAAGAAGCAAGCTGACAAGTTTGCCAGCTTTCAGATGATTCCGATATTGAAGGCCATCCTAATGTCGATAAGAAATCTTTGATTCGGTACACCTTTTTGTCATCGTTTCGCCGCAACATCCACTCTGATCATCTTTCTTTTCCAGCTGGAAGCAGCGGGACATACACGAGAAGCGAGAGCAGCGAAAGCAAAAGATCGCGCATTTGCAGGCCCAAATTGCCTGCAATAACGTGCTCTTCCCTCGTATCCAGGATATCTACACTCGTCTTTCCTCTCCTTCTGAGTCTACGTCTCCTTCTGTCTATTTCAACTCGTTGTACGAACAATTGGAGAAGAATCCATCCAAGGATTGTCCTCCTGGGAACGATTCAACCAAGCTCGAGCATACATACGATGGAATGCTCCTGTCGCTTCTGCAGCAGGTCAGCGAACAGGCGAAAAATAAGATCAAAGATGCCTCGGTTCTGGAAAGCGAGAAAGAAGAAAAGTTAGGAAAGGCACTTGCAGATGGGATGAAGTTTCATGTAGATCACCTCGGGGAGACGATCAAGAATGATAAAGCACAGTTGGCAACTGAGGAGAACGAACAGCACAAACACATCACTAGCGAAGACCTGCATGATGGATTTTCGAGCAAGGTACTTTAAATTTTGGACTATGCATGTACAAGCTCAACTTGTCTTTCTAGTACATTCCTCCCAAACCAGATCCCTCCCCAGTCCCTCTCAAAAAGATCGAAAAAACCAAAACAGTTACTACAACCACGTTCGAAACGCTGAATCCCGAACCTTCGGGCTCTAAATTGCCCCCATCTAGCGTTCTGACAGAAGAAGATGATACATTGCCCGAGTTGACTCCCACTCTGGCAGAATTTTCCAAGATACCTTATCGAGGATTCCAAAAGTCCTTTGAATTCATACAGAGTCATCGTGATGTTATCGTCCCGGGCGCCTCAGATGCCTTACTTGTCGCTGCGTTCACAGCTCAGGGCGATGGGAAAAAGAAACTTGCAAAGCAATGCGTCCATCAAAGTCTGCTCCTTCAGTATTGTGAAAAGCTCGGTGGGGATGGTGTTCGCGTCTTCTTCCAAAAGCAAGTGCATACATTTTTCACACGGTTTCTCCGTCTAATCGATTTTGCGCTTTAGGATGATCTCAGGCGAAAAGCGTGCGGAGAAAGTTTTCCTCGACGATGTCGAAAGCACATACAAGCATCTCTGTGGACGAGTCGAAGCGTCAAAGCAGGAGGAGCTTACAGGCGGGAAGGAACAAATTCAACTCGTCCCCGAGTCTCCCGACCAGACCATTAGTTTCAACGTTCCGAACGGCCCTCCACCAGAGAACATCGTTCTCGAAGGTCCTGGAACGGAAGACATGGATATCGAGGAAGTGAGAAAGGCGCTGCAATTCCGATGGGATGTGTTCACATCGTTCCCGGAACATCTACAGAAGGCTTTGCAGGAAGGCAGCTTGGAGAGTGTTAATAAGGTGCTGGCTGACATGGATGTTGCGGAAGCGGAGAGTGTTGTGCAGAACCTGGATATCGCGGGTATCTTAAACTTTGCGGAGGGAGGAATCAGGGATGAGACTGGTAACGCGTGAAATGCAAATGCCTCCTTGGAAAAGTAACGAACGTCAGTGAAGTTGTTCAGACCACTATGTGTAATTTCCCGATACCTCAGCTATCTCGTATCTGATATATTATGTTGATCAGCGCGCGTGCCGGACCTCACTTTAGCTAATAGGGAGATATGGAAATGTTGAAGCAGAAGGTATCGAGTACGTACTGAACATCAACTTGAATTTCAAGCTTCAAGGACGACTTATATCAGTCTCAACTTCGCATCAAACAAATGCTGGATCACCGCAATCGCGATACCTTCAAGTTTCAACCATCTTGGTCTGTGCTATCTTTGACACTCTGACACGGGGCGATCTATTTCTGAAAACCATTCGGCTTCAACAAATTGGTGTGTGAGTTACTTACAACAAGATGAACGAGACAATATCGGTATCCGCCCGGGCCGGTGACCCATCGTTAATAACAATTCCACCAAGTTCCCACGGTCAATGACGTCCCCGAGCTCAACATCTACGTCAATGAAGGTACTTAAATATTGAACCAATGTACAATCTTTGCTCTTATCTTTCATGTCAGATACAACAAAACTTTATCCTTTTGTTATTCCCCAGTTTACCCCGAAGGACTACAGTTCTTTCTTCCTTGCTGGTGAGTTAACCTCTATAATTTGACTTTCAATCTAACTGTTGTATTGGTAGGTGCCCTATGTTGCACGTATGTTGGTTCTGTAATGTAATGGTTACTGAAAACATATCTCACAAATCGTAGTATAAGCCATGGTGCAATGACTCGTGCGTAGCCTTTCTTCTTTTCGGAAAACAACTTTTTGACCTATTGACCGCTTCCAGCCATCGACGTTGTCAAAACGCGCATTCAAATAGACCCAAGATACAAGCCGTTTGGATTTGTGTCGGGAACTCGCTATTTAATAGCTAATGAAGGCCCTTCAGCCCTACTCACTGGGTTCGGTCCCACTGCTGTCGGTTATCTTGCTCAAGGAGGCGCAAAGTTTGCTGGGTACGAATACTGGAAGAAAACCTTTGTGAGCATCGCAGGAGACCAAGAAACAGCAGTGAAATACAGAACTGCCATATACCTTGGTGGAGCAAGCGTTGCAGAGTGGGTTGGATCTTTTGAGCGCGTAAAATTTATTCAGTCATCCTTTCAGGTTCTTCGCAGATATACTTCTTACGCCTCTCGAAGCTACAAGAATCAGATTAGTATCAGAACGTGGATATGCGACGGGTCTCGTGTCTGGATTTACTCGACTGGCATCTGAAGGAGGAGTGTCCCAACTGTATGCAGGCTTCCTGCCTATTCTTTGCAAGTGAGTGACTTAATATACTCATCACATATTCCCACCACGTATCTATCTCCACATTCTAGGCAAATTCCTTACGCCATTGGGCAATTTACAGTGAACGAGTTTTGTCATGAGCTTGCATTCCGTAATATGTCCGAAGAGACCAAGAAGACCATGTCCGATATGCACAAGTTCGGGATTTCCTTAGGAAGTGGAATTATTGCCGGTTTTGCTGCTGCAATTCTGAGTCATGTACGTATTCAAGACCTCGCAGATAAGTACATGCTAAGTATCCTGCTCAGCCTGCAGATACCTTGCTCAGTCAAATAAACAAAGGTCACGGCCCGTCAGGATCGATGGTCTATCGTCTCACTACACTGGCAAAGGAAGCAGGAGTCAAGGTACCCATTGGTCTCACCTATGTCGCTATGCAATGCTCATGAGATGTCCAAGGGATTATTCGCTGGTTTGGGACCAAGGATGATAATGACCGCAGGATTGGTTTCTTCGCAGGTAAGTAGAATAAACTACCTATCTTCGAAACAGACGAACACTCATGGTGTGCTTAACAGTTCCTGATGTATGACGGTATAAAACATGGTACGCAGTTTCAGGAATATCGCGTGAGCCTATGTTGATTGTAGTTGCATCTACCTAGCTCTCGGGGCACCACCCTCCCTTGAAATTCATAAAGAATAGACGAATACAGATTAATACCCCACGATGATTGATAATTTACGGACTTGGAGGACATTATCACGTAGAATTGGTAGATCTGGCTGTTACATCCGCAGTGTACGCTCATAGTAATCAAACTTCAGGTCTTTAAAAGTCCGAATGTATTCCATCTCGCTCTTATACAGATGATAACAACCTAAAGCTAAGGTCCCAAAGAAGCTAGTCAAATTTCTGTAGCAAAGCTGTATCGTCCACCACTGTCACGGAATCTCTGTCGATTTCGATCTCCACAATTAGGCCGACGACCTTCGGAAAGATCATTCTTCCGGCTTCGGGCACAGGATATTCAGAGAACCATAGAATGACCATTACCCCAAGCGTTAATCTAGTGCTGGATCACTGTTTTGATTTTTGAGGTCGTCTGCCAGGGGTTAATCTTCTAGATGGGGTGGTATTATGTTACTATGGCGGCTGATTAACTTCAACATAACATCGTATCCTTTAGTGTTTGATCATAGGCGTCGCGGTAAGACTAATGCGAGGCAGTACTCCCATCTACAACCATACGAAGTGAACCGCCCATTTAGCGTATCCAATCCGACTGCCATCGGATATAGAGTCGTAGCGCTCAATCTCTCATCTCATTATGGATCCCTGGATCGTTAGTAGGTACAACGTCCAGGTCTAGCTACCTGGGAACATAGCGAAGGGTATAAAAACCAACCTCAAAAACCTGAAGATCATCAAGCAACAGCTTCTTTAATCATCTGTTCGAACCTTTTCTTGAAGCTCAATCTCACCCAATCCCCTCAGAATGTCTACCGGAACTAGAATTATCCAATACATCTCCTTCTCCGCATCAGATGCGTTCCTCAATAACCGCTCTCAGTTCACCGAGGGTCTTGAAAAGCTCAAAACTGTAGATGGCCACCTGGGGTGAAAATCCATCCATTATGCTTGTATGAGATCATGAATACTAAACGTTTTCTTTTCTCTAGCTCTTTCTGGGGCTTGCAGGCTCCCGAGGAAGGTGCCAAGATGGGATACCTTATCACAGGTATGTACTCAATTTCTCCCGACATACTATTAACAATGATACTCATTATCTTGACAAGTTTGGGAATCCGCTGAACACCATAAGAAGTTCGCCGGTAGCGATGCGTTCGGTGCTGCTATGGCGAACCTTAAGCCCGCTGCTGCTGGCGAGATTACCCGCTTCCAGGTAAGGGCTCATAATATGCCCCCTGTCGATTGCCTCCTTGTTCATGGAATCATTTCAGTTCACTGGTGTGAGAGGATCACCTATCCCCGGACTGCAAACCACTGTCACCGAATTCGTGATCGTGAGGCCCAATGCCGGAGCATCTGGTGACGCTGTCACTGCGGCAGCAAACAAGGCTGGTGACAGCTTCAACGATAACGGATATCCTGCTGCTCTGGGACAGAGTGTCCTTGGTGACGGTGTGTACCTCGTTGTGATTGGTTGGCCTTCGGTTGCGGTACGTGTTCAAGCATTATGACTTGTTTGATTTGCATTCCTTATATCTTAATCTGTTTATAGGAGAGTCGGGCTACCGTCAAGTCGGAGCCTTACGCCTCAGCCATTGGCGGACTTTCGGCCATTGCCACTCTCGAGATAGGGCATGCCGTTCTCGACAAGCACACTTGAGCACTGGGTCGGAGTTTATGTGAAAAAAATGCGAATAAATTGTACCTTTATAACCCTGTCACACTTAGATATTCTACTGTTGCATCCATTATAGGCTGTTCAATTCCACTCTGACATTATTGTTTGCTCGGTTCGACAGTCTTCACAAATTGAAGTTAGTCAATTGTAAGATAAGTAGCGGCAGAGTGCTACTGATAGTTGCCATTCCGTAGTGTCCAATAAGAGCTAGAGACATCTTTGAAATAGTCCACTTGACCTGCATAGATGTCAAGCTGAAATTGATACATATCAGTACAGTTTGATCTGGTGCAGGGTTGGTTCAGGTTCAGAAAGGTTTGTATCCAGTTTAGTGATCAGTACTGATTTTTGGGTTCTTTTTCAGTTTCCAGATAAGTCTATGAGTATCAGAAATGGCTGGAGGCCAAGGTTTGAGCTGCTTTAGACAGCTTTTACATATAACTGATCCTCAATATCCTTGTCTTGCCATCCAAATATCCCAGCTTGCAGCCTATCCCTGGATACTTGATGTTTTTAAGTATTTGTGAGCTGTATAGCTATTATAGTCAGCACATATTTTATCTTTCATGAGTGGAAAAGGTTCAAGATCTGCTTCAGACATGGTACTGCGGCAGCACTATCTGCTACAGCACCAAAGAAGATATCGAGGGGACTAGAGTGGTGAGCGAGATAAGCTGGAGCTGTGAGGACAAGACAAAGGCAGTGGGCAGTAAGGCTAGACTTTTCACATTCATTGGCTCACTCTCATCACTTCTGCAGGAATAAAGTCAGCGCTAAATTAAGCGCTCTCTTGTCTTTTGTAACCCCTGGACCTGAATTTCTCAGTATGCTGGTTCATTCACATGCGGCGTTCAATTGTGTCGAAAAAAATACACGGTCGTACTCGAAATCAGTCTCCGTTGTCACTGGTCATATGATAGAACGGGATATCACAAAGCCTGATCAAGCTCTGAATCCAGGCTCGTCGCCACAATGGCACCGATAATCCACTATACAACATTTCCAATCTCTGAAGCCAAGACTGACCGTTCTCTGCTCCAAGAAGCTTATCAACTATTGACGAAAGCTGATGGACTTATCAGGTAGGATGTTACATCTGTCATTGTGCTCGTTGCGCTGTATCAAGACTGTTTTTTGCACAGTTCGTTTCATGGCATACAAGTCGCAGAGGAAGGCTCCAAGAATATGTATTTCGTCTCTAGTATGTGCAGCGTAGGCAGCGTTCCTGATGCGCTCATCCTCACTGATGGGTTCGGGGTATAGTCTGGGAATCAGTCAAGCATCATGAAAGGTTCAGAGAAATAGCCATGATAAATCAAGAGAACGACATCGCGAAACGGTTCATCCCTTTAACCCAGGCTATGAGCGCCGCAGGTGATAAACTTATTCGTTATCAATTGGAACTAGTGCAAGGGACGGCAATTCCAGCATTGGAGTCAAAGAACACAGAGTTCGTTATCATCACACCGAAAGAAGGGGTCTCACTCGAGAGAATAAGGGAGGTGGGATTGGATGTGCACGATGTTTGGGATACCAATGGCCACCCTATAGCTTTATGGGAGAGTGTTGAAGGGGATAGAACGTTCCTAATCATCGTTGGCTGGTTGTCTACTACGGTGCGTCCAGTCAATAAAAGTGTATTCTTTTCGGCTGATAGGGTTGGAAGCATCATTACGACACTGTTAAAAACGAGCCCTACGCCTCGGTAGTCAATGCGTTTTCACAAGTAGGCAACTTCAACATATCCCATGCTCATCTCGAAAAAAATATCTAGTACAAATACAACAGACGACAACATATGGTTACAGAAATACATCTTGAGATACAAATAAAATAAAAGCACGATCACATAGACGTTGTTTTCACCGTCTTCCATTGCTTTGTCTTGTAACATAGCTGAAATTCGGAACTCTCTCACGGAACCAGGGGAGAGTGTCGGTAGATATCCCTGTACACCCATCTACAATCAAGGAATGTAGCTTCGATATACGAATTT
>JAOTPV010000272.1:0-22884 GCA_028011355.1 Lentinula aciculospora
TTAGTGACATAGTGATACCAATTAATCAACTATCCCTATCATCGTTTTAACATCCCCTCACTGTCAGTACGTTCCATGATAGTCATCGCGAATGGAACACGTTTATCTTCTTCTCTTGCGGACACGCGAAGTGTCGAGGGCTCTACTAATAGTGGAGTCAAGGTCCGACTAACTAGTTTAGGATCGTTTTACCTCGCGAAGTATTTACTTCGTATTTTCCCGCGATCATCCTGCGATCATTCCCGACGATCCATTTGTGCACGATCATAACAGTATATTTAAACTGACACTCGGCACATTCGTACTCATTACCCTTCACATTCTACTCAACAATTTCCTTTATTTTCAACAATGGTCTATACAAGGAGCAGACGAAACTGTACCAACACTGGAGAGTCCGACGAGTTGGTAAGAGAGGAACCGGAAACGGTTAATCCTTTTGCATCGAACGCGACAGGCTTCGCGCCCTTCGCAGAATCAATCTCAGGAGCAGGACACTCTCGACGTTGATCTAACGTCTTCGGTCCAGCCCCAGGACAGCCTGCTAGTGCGCGGGTTTCAAGTCATCACGCCCTTGGTCAACCTGACCATTCCGAATTCAAGTACCAAGTACTCTATACAGAAAACGGTGATCCCGTTACTGTACGAACACCGCGAAGAAATCACACGGCGATACCAACAACAGAGATGGAAATCCCACCATCTCCTACCACCTTTACACTTGCTGACAGAATGCGTCAGCAGCTAGCAAACGCTCCCGGCCCTTCGCGAGGTCGGATACCAATTACCACGATGGAGATTCCGGAGAACATCGAAGAAGCAGAGATCGACGAAGAGGTAGGGTCCTGAAGAGTCAGGAAATCCCGGTGACCCAGGGGGATCTGATCCCGATAGTCCTGGAGGTCCCGGGGCACCTCGAGGTTCCCGCGTTCCTAGTCGTTCTAGGAGTCCAGTGGAAAGGGTAGGTAGTGTCCATCCGGACCCTACTGAACAACGCATCTTAGATGTGTTTCACGCATTTAAGGGTTCTCTCAATACCCTCGGAACAGTCCTCGCGGGCATGAATGCTAGCAGCCCCGCAGAGTCCAGAAGATCGAAAGTTAAGGATCCTGAAGTATTCGATGGATCTGACTCACGGAAACTGAAAGGTTTCCTCGTTTCTTTATCTTTGGTGTTCATTGATCGTCCCTCGTATTTTACTGATCAAAAGAAGATCAATTATACTTTGTCGTACCTCGGTGGTTCCGCGAAGGAATGGTTCGAACCAGATATTCTGGATCCAAATCTCTCCGCGATGCCAGTGTGGACGAGTTCCTTCGCAGCATTGGTGAAGGAACTGCAGGACAATTTTGGTATGTACGATGCACAGGGGGAAGCCGAGGATAAGATCGGCACGTTAAGGATGAAGGAATCTGATAACGTACGGAAGTATAACATCCGTTTCAATACCCTCGCGGCGTCTACTAACTGGGACTCGCACGCCCTTAAGTGGGCTTATCAACGCGGCTTGGCAAGTCATATCAAAGATGAGATGGCTCATCTTCCGGAACTGAAGACGCTTGCGGAATACCGTTACGAGGTACTTCGCGTAGATAACAGGTACTGGAGACGAGAAGAAGCGCGGAAAAGAGATGCCGCTAGATCAACAGGTGTTTCCTCGGGAGGGAAAGCATCGAACACGTCGAAGAAGACCATGCCAGGATCTTCACAAACTCCTACCACCACCACCACGACATCGACCTCGACGAATAACTCGGGGAAGAAAGGTAAGTCGAGTGGAGGTGGAAATTCCTCGTCATCGACGAGTTCTGCGGTGACCAAACCTGCATACGCAAGCAACCTCGGCTCGGACGGAAAGCTCCTCGCGAAGGAGTCGGAACGTCGAAAGAAGTTGGGGTTGTGCGGATTTTGTGGGGGAAGTCATAAGTTTGACGACTGCGAGAAACGAAAGGCTCGCGAAGCTCGTGGACGTGCCGCGGAAACACAGGAAGGAACGGCAAGTACCTCTTTGGTATCGGAAAAATAGTCCGCAACTCCTGTACCCCAGTACGAAGCGGGAGTTGCGTTGACCAGGTTCATACTACTGGGGAAGTTAAATTAAATGCATCCACTCTTTCTTATGATGAACGATCTTTTAAAATACCTCTTACTATAGATTTTCCACTTCGCAATGTCTCCGCGAAGCTTTCTTTTGTTTCTTTACTCGATTCAGGTTCTACCGATTGTTTTATTGATTCTCGATTTGTACATAAACATTCTCTTCCTACTTCTTTTATTTCTCCAATTAATCTCCGACTCTTTGATGGTTTTTTATCTCCGAAACCAATTTCCGAGACTACGTCTCTTAATGTTCGGTTTCCCTCTGGCGAGCTACTACTACTGACATTTTATGTCACTTTACTAGATTCCTCTTGCGAGGCAGTTTTAGGTTACAGTTTCTTGACCTGCTACAATCCGTTGATTGACTGGGCATCGAGAAACATTACATTCCACTCCACCAAGCAAGTTGAGTTTTCCTCGACGTCCTCACTTCCGCGAACAGTCGTTCCGGAAGAAACTGTCCCCTCGCGGGGTCAGCCTACCATCAGTTCCGAAGAGGTTTCCTCGCGATCCTCGTCGCGAACTCGTTCTCGTCATTCACCTCGTCCTTTATCGGACTCTTTCCCCTACGAACCCATCTATTCCTATCCTTCGGTGGCTCAATTGGCCGCTTCGCGACTCGAAAACCCAGAGATTGATATTGCTCTTGTCAACGCGGAACTCTTCAACCGTGCTTGCAAGAATGCCAAGTGTGAACCACTGATCTTACGAGCAGTTCACAGCGAAGTCACAGCGCGAGCTGTTTCAACAACTTCGGCAAACACCAGCAATACTTCCTCGTTACCAAAGCATTACGCGGACTTCGCGGATGTCTTCGACGAAGTCGAATCCGAAGTGCTGCCTGAGCATCGACCTTACGACCTAAAGATTGAATTGGAGGAAGGCGCCGAACCACCTATCGGTCGTCTTTACCCTCTTTCTGCCAAGGAATTGGAGGCTCTATGTGATTTCATCGACAAGCACCTCGAATCCAGTGCCATTCAACCTTCATCCTCTCCTCACGGAGCTCCGGTATTATTCGTACCGAAAAAGGATGGAAAACTTCGACTTTGCGTAGACTTTCATGGTCTTAACAACATCACGAAGAAGGATCACTATCCTTTGCCTCTTATTTCTGATTTACTAGATGCTCCGAAAAAAGCTAAGATTTATACTAAACTCAATCTTGCTCACGTGTACCATTTAGTTCGAATCGCAGAAGGCGACGAATGGAAAACAACATTCAGAACCCGTTGGGGTTCTTACGAATGGAAGGCTATGCCATTCGGACTCACTAACGCTCCTGCAGCTTTCCAAAGGTTTGTGAATGACATATTCGCTGATCTTTTAGATGTTTATGTTATCGTCTACCTCGACGATATCCTTATTTACTCCGACGACGAGACACTACACCACGAACACGTTCGCGAGGTTCTCCGTCGACTTTGAAAACATCGACTCTACGCAAACATCGCGAAATGCGAATGGGAGATCGATACGGTAGAGTATCTTGGTTATATTCTTTCTCTGGAGGGCTTAACGATGTCGAAAGACAAAGTGAAGGCTATCATTGACTGGCCGGTACCTCGGAAAGTCAAAGACGTCCAGTCTTTTCTCGGATTTGCTAATTTCTATCGACGTTTTATTTATAATTATAGCGATATCGTAGTTCTAATGACGCGACTTACGCGAAAGGATGTACCTTGGAACTGGAACACCGATTGCCAGGAAGCCTTCGAGAAGCTCAAATATAGCTTCACTCACGCTCCTATTCTGGCACATTGGGAACCAAACCGACATCTAATCGTGGAAACGGACGCCTCGGATTACGCATTAGCCGCGATCCTCTTGATCCTACTACCTGACAGAGAAATTCACCCCATCGCGTTCCTCTCGAGGACTTTTCAGGCTGCGGAACTCAATTACGACACTCATGATAAGGAACTTCTCGCGATCTTCGAAGCATTCAAAGGCTGGCGACATTACCTCGAGGGATCGGGAGATCCTATTGACGTCGTTACCGACCACAAGAATCTCGAATATTTCTCGACGACGAAAATCCTTACGCGACGACAAGTTCATTGGTCCGAGTACCTGCACCAATTTAACATGGTGATCCGATTCAGACCAGGTAAGTTAGGTGAAAAACCTGATTCAATGACTAGACGCTGGGACGTCTACCCAAAAGAGGGGGATATCGGTTACGTGCAAGTTAACCCACATAACTTCAGACCCATTTTCACTAATGAACAACTAACTACTTCCCTTCGAGCTACGTTCCTAGAAGGACCGGCACTTCGCGCCTCCATTGTTATGGATTTAGAGGCACTTCATTCCGCTATTCGCGATTCAATCGAACTGGATCCGGAATCAATCGCGGGATTGAGGTTCGCGAAGGACGGTACGAACACTTGTTGGACATTAGGGTCTGATGGATTGTTACGACTTGACGATCGCATTTATGTTCCTAACACTTCCAATTTACGACTCCAAATTCTACGCTACTTTCACGACCACCCACTCTCAGGTCATTTTGGTCAAAATCGGACTCTGGAAGCCATTCGACGACAATACACTTGGCCAAAGGTTCGCGAATTTGTTCGCGATTACATTAATTCGTGTACAGTTTGTGGACGCAACAAACCTCGTCGACATAGACCTTACGGTCTACTCAAACCACTTCCGGTTCCCATCCGACCTTGGGATTCAATATCGATGGACTTCATCGAACAATTACCGGACTCTAAAGGACATACAGCTATTTTAGTAATCGTGGATCGAGCCTCGAAACAAGGCATTTTCATCGCGACACACGACAAAATAACATCCGAAGAGCTTGCGGAATTATTCGTCCATCACGTTTTCTCGAAACACGGAGTTCCTAGTCATGTCACCTCTGACCGAGGCTCGGAATTCGTGTCGGCTTTCTTTCGCGCTCTAGGGGAAGCTCTCTCGATCAAGCTACACTTCACCTCGGGATACCATCCTGAGGGGGATGGACAAACAGAACGAGTCAACCAGACTCTGGAACAATACATTCGTATGTATTGCGCGTATCAACAGGATGATTGGGCAAAGCTTCTGCCTATCGCGGAATTTGCTTACAACAACGCTCCTAATGCTTCTACTGGTATTACTCCATTCTTCGCGAATAAAGGTTATCACCCTAATATTACAGTGAAACCTGAAATCGATATCCATTCTGATCGTGCGATTGACTTCGCGATGAATTTAGATGAGATTCATTCCTTCCTCCGCAAAGAAAGTACTAATGCGCAAACTCAATACAAAGAGCAAGCGGACAGAAAACACATTACTCACCCTGATTTTCCCATTAATTCACAGGTATTTGTACTAGCAAAGCACATCAAAACCACTCGACCTACCGCGAAGTTCTCCGAGAAGTACCTCGGACCATTCAAAGTTCTTGAGCGAGTAGGAACACTCTCGTACAAGTTACAACTCCCTTCCTATCTCAGTCATATCCACCCAGTTTTCCATGTATCCCAACTTGAGCCTTATATTCCGAACTCGATCCCTCATCGCGAACAAACTCCCCCACCTCCGGTGGAAGTCGAAGGCGAAGAGGAATACAATGTCACGGAGGTATTAGACTTGAAATTGGATCGTCGATACAAAAGATGCCCACTATGGTATTACATTCGGTGGGCAGGATACGAAGGTACAGACGAAGAGTTTTCCTGGGTCGCCGCGAACGAAATTCATGCGGACGAGCTGGTTCCAGCTTTCCATCTTCGTTACCCTCACAAACCTGGACCATTATGATTAACGACCCTTAATTCCTTTTATTCATGCATTGGAAATACTAATGTTTATTATATTAGCTCAACAAACTCATCGCGAAACCTTCGCGATTCATCACCATTACATTCCGTACTACCTACTAAATTACCTACTAAATTCCAAACCTTCACTCGTTTGCGATTATCCTTCACGAAGCTCATTATAACTTCAAACTATCACATTCCTTTCCTTCCGAAACCATTGCGATTCCTCCTCGCGGAACGAATCTTAACTCCTTACACTTACTACTAAAACAAAACCCTTACGATCCAAAACCACCAAAAAAGGCAAAAAACTTATATGATTAAAAAACAAACAAAAAACAAACAAAAACAAAGACAAAAACCCAATAAAGAAAATATTACAAAATTAAAAACAAAAATTATTTACAAGTCCAAAATTTACTATTACCTTGCGGAAGTTACGTCGCACGACGTTTTCCTTTGCAAATTTCTCTTCTACTTCTTTCCTCTTCATTCTCTTCTATTTCTTCTTCCCCTTCTCCTTGTTCTTCACCGTCCTCTTCGTCTTCATCGGTTTTCGTCCTAGGTTGCACTACACGAACCAATTCCTCCATCGTGAGAGCGGATCGACTCGCGAAACCCAGAAGCAATTCCATTTGCTTCTTGAGTTGTTCGTTCTGCTCCGCGAGCAGATCCAACTTCTTCCCAAATTCTACTCCAACTAAATTCCTTTCCGCGACGCGCCTCGCAGGACCCTGATACATGTTCTCTTCATCGATTCGCGGCTTTTTCCTCCTCGACCTTCGAGCAGCGTTCTCCCCGGACCAACTACACCGTTGTCATTGTTGATGACAGCGGAGACAAGCCTGTGTACGCGGCTTTCCGGGTTGAGCAATGCAGTTAATAGTGTTACCTTGCGTAACACAACGAAGACACGCTTCGCGGTTACGCAAAGGGGTCGGGGGAGGGTTGTCATCATTGTCATCCTCATCCTCATCGTCACTCTTGTTGTTATTGTCGTCGTCGTTTCCAGGCGTAGGATCTTCATCGGGATCCGGGGCTACACCAATCTACAAGTCGTTAAGCAAGAAAAAGAAAAGAAAAGAACAACTATCACTCACCACAGAAACTGGTTGTTTTCTTTTTAAAACTAATCATTCTACTTCCGGGGTATCGCGTACCACGGATGCTGACTTGAAAATTTTCTGCTTGGAGCCCGAAGGCTCCCGCGATGCTTGATCACTAGAACGTCGCGATGCAGCTTGAGCTGCACGATTCCGACGCTCTTGTAACTCCTGCAGAGCTTGGGACCTGCGCTGATCCCTTATTCTCTCTTCCTCCGCGAGTTTCTTCAAGGCATCCGCGTTAGCCTTCGCGATGTTCTCCTCAATGATTCGTTCTTCTTCCCGCTTCTTCGCGGCCTGCTTCTCCTCCTCGAGCTTCTTCTCTTCCTCGACTCTTTTCTTCTCCGCCTCGTGCTCAGCCTCACGAGCAGCCTCCTCTTCCAACCTCAGCATCTCCTCGAAGGCGGCTTCCTGTGCTTCGACCTTGAGTTGACGAAGGCGGGATCGTTCCGCTTGCTCACGAACGAGGTGTGCTCATCGTTCTTGTACAGTTTCTGTGGCGGTAACGGTGAACGACATTGTATAGTGATGAGGACTTAGGAAAAAACAGAGAAAATCTTCGCGTTTTATACGCATTTGTTCGTTGAGGGCAGGTTCGACTCTAAATTTTTCGTTTACCTCGATCATAACTCGTGTGGCACTTTGAAAATTTACTTTTCTTTTTTACTTTTCCATTTTATCTAATTTTAGATTCATCAATCATTAACAATCGCATAGGCTTTCGAGGGCGAAAGCCTAAGAGGGGGATACTGTTATATCTATGCAAGCTAAGTCTTTACGAAGCTTCGTGATCCATTCCGCTACTTAGATATTACTTATAACCTTGCACCACTACGCAATTACTTCGCGAAGGAATTCCGACGCGAAGTATTTACTCTTATCTCTTATCATCCTTATCGGATTTACACTATCCCTTTTATATCCCTTCTTTTGTTCTTTAATTACGAGCTAGCCAATTCGGGCGTGGCATCACTTCGCGATCCTGACTTACCTTTAGTATAAAGCTACAGTATCGAATAAGTAGTTCTTTAGTTTAAATATCAACCTTGATAGCACTTCGATAGTGATACCAATTAATCAACTATCCATATCACCGTTTTAACATCCCCTCACTGTCAGTACGTTCCGCGATAGTCATCGCAAACGGAACACGTTTATCTTCTTCTCTTGCGGACATGCGAAGTGTCGAGGGCTCTACTAATAGTGGAGTCAAGGTCCGACTAACTAGTTTAGGATCGTTTTACCTCGCGAAGTATTTACTTCGTATTTTCCCGCGATCATCCTGCGATCATTCCCGACGATCCATTTGTGCACGATCATAACAGTTGTAAGCGGTGAAGGATGGTTCCTGTGAGTGATCGATTTTCTTCTTGTGTATCATAGCTCATCCTCCTTCTTAGGCTTTGATAGTCATTGATTCGGACTCCGATTCTCTTCCCATTCCTTTTCCCCATCCTTGTGAGCATTGCGTCTGGGGTGACCAGGTCTGTAGACCGCAGCCCAACGCACCCAACGCGGTGGCATGCGATTGGTGTCACATCGCACGGCAGAGTTGTTCCTTCCTCCGGAAGTTGAAGAGATCGCAGGTTAAGACTCCCCCAAGTGAGTCCGAATCCGTAGGGGTGAAGGGGGAGATGAAGGAATTGCGCTTCGCGATTGAGGAGCTCACGGAGCAGGTCCGTGCCCTCATGCGCCAGGGTAGGAGGGATCGGGAAGGTCGAGGGGTCCGTCGAGAGGATCGTAAAGGGAAGGGAAAATGGCAGGACTCTAACCCCGAAACTGTTCGCTACAGCTCGGAGTAGTGCTCTAGTTCCTCACCACGCTCGCCTTGACCGCTCGTTATATAAAATCATCATCTTGTACATACCTCGTATCATAATTGACTCATGCTTGTTACTTTCCATATGTGTGAATTTAAGGGTTCTGTAAGGATCGAAAGTGATTGCATCTGTAGTTAATAAGAAAGTAGCAAGGTGAACTTAGTAAAATTAAGGAGTGAAAAATAAAAGTAACGTAGTGGTGCGCTCAGTGCGAACATCGGTGCGAAGCCTAAGTTGAGAACAATCACTCAAGTTGCTATCACTGCAATTGTTCCCATCGATGTTGAAGAGCATCGATGAAGCATAGAGGTGCTATAGGAATAGAGAGTTCAAAGGATTAAAGGTCCGGGTTTATTCGGATATCGAAGATGAAAAGCGGGAATAAGTTCATCGGCATGGATTTCGTCGGCGGCTACCCAAGAGAATTCTTCGTCGGTACCTTCATAGCCAGCCCATCGAACAAAATATCGAAGGGGGCATCTCTTGAATCTTTGATCCATCTTTGAGTCCAAGACCTCGGCGATATAATACTCTTCCTTGCCATCTACTTCGATGGGTGGCGGAGGAGTTTGAACTCGGTGCGGGATGGAGTTCAGAATTGCCAGTTCAAGTTGAGAGACGTGGAAGACGGGATGGATGCGTCATGTCACAAAACATTCTTTTTCATTATTCTTTTCTTTTCTTTTATTTACTTACCTAATTACCAAAGCACTTACACTAGCGCTTATTATATTTTCATTATCATTTAGGTTACATGCATCAACCTTATTGTTCTCGTGTTGTCGTTTCACTTAGGCGCGACTCTCTCGTGCCTGTCAGCTCATTGACAGGACGATGTCATTATTGTTCCACTTCCATGCTTCTTTTTATATTGCCTTATTGTTTACTCACCTAATACCTACAGCTTTACTTATGGATACGAGCGACTCTTATTGTAGATCCTCACGGTTACGGTGCGAGACATCTCTCACGGCTTCATATCCCATTAGTATATAAGACTTAGTATTTTGTAGTTATATTCCTTAGCTGTTATGATCGTGCACAAATGGATCATCAGGAATGATCGCAGGATGATCGCGGGAAAATACGAAGTAAATACTTCGCGAGGTAAAACGATCCTAAACTAGTTAGTCGGACCTTGACTCCACTATTAGTAGAGCCCTCGACACTTCGCGTGTCCGCAAGAGAAGAAGATAAACGTGTTCTGTTTGCGATGACTATCGCGGAACATACTGACAGTGAGGGGATGTTAAAACAATGATAGGGATAGTTGATTCATTGGTATCACTATCGAAGTGCTATCAAGGTTGATATTTAAACTGAAGAACTACCTATTCGATACCGTAGCTTTATACTAAAGGTAAGTCAGGATCGCGAAGCGATGCTACGCCCGAATTGGCTAGCTCGTAAGTAAAGAACAAAGGAAGGGATATAAAAGGGATAGTGTAAATCCGATAAGGATGATAAGAGATAAGAGTAAATGCTTCGTGTCGGAATTCCTTCGCGAAGTAATTGCGTAGTGGTGAAAGGTTATAAGTAATATCTAAGTCTCGGAATGGATCGTGAAGCTTCGTAAAGACTTAGCTTGCATAGATATAACAGTATCCCCCTCTTAGGCTTTCGCCCTCGAAAGCCTATGCGATTGTTAATGATTGATGAATCTAAAATTAGAAAAAATGGAAAAGTAAAAAAGAAAAATAAATTTTCAAAGTGCCACGCGAGTTATGATCGAGGTAAACGAAAAATTTAGAGTCGAACCTGCCCTCAACGAACGAATGCGTATAAAACGCGAGGGTTTTCTCTGTTTTTTCCTAAGTCCTCATCACTATACGATGTCTTTTACTGTCACCGCCACCGAGACCATGCAAGAACAAAGAGCGCCTTGTTCGTGAACAGGCAGAGCATGCTCATCTTCGTCAAATTGAAATCACTGCACAGGAGGCTGCCTTCGATGAGGAGATGGTGCAATTGGAGGAGGAAGCTGCTCGTGAAGCTGAGCGCGAGGCAGAGGAGAAGAGACTAGAGGAAGAGAGAAAGATCGAGGAAGAGAAGCAGGCCGTGAAGAAGCGGGAAGAAGAGAGAATCGTCGAGGAGACCATCGCGAAGGCGAAAGCCGACGCTTTGAAGAAGTTGGCTGAAGATGAAGCCAACCGAGATCGTCATAGGGCTCAAGCCCTGAGTGAATTGCAAGAACGTCGAGAGCGTGCAGCTCGTGCTGCATCGCGAAGGACTGGGACTGCGAGAAGCTCGCGGGAGCCTTCGGGCTCCAAACAAAAGATTTACAAGCCGTCCTCCGTGGTTCGTGATACCCCGGACGTTGAACTACCGACTTTGAAAAGAAAAAGGTCGATTCCTCAGGTAAGTAAGTTGTGTTCTTCGCGATGTTTTTTACTGATTAATACAACACAGGTGGGTTCACCTCCGGACCCCGATGATGGAGGCAACGACAACAACAACAACAACAACAACAACAACAACAAAGACGATGACGATGATGAACCCGACGACATTCCTCCCCCCACGCCTTCGCGTAATCGCGAAGGATGTGTTCATTGTGTTTCCCAAGGAAACACTTCAAACTGCATTGCGCAACCCGGGAAGCCCCGGACTCAGGCCTGCCTGGCCTGTCACCTCCAACGACAGAGGTGTAGCTGGGCAGGGGACAATGCAGCCCGAAGATCGAGGAAGAAGAAGCCGAGGGTTGATGAAGATGATGTATATCAAGGTCCCGCAAAGCACGTTGCGGAAAGAAATTGGGTTGGGGTGGAATTTGGAAAGAAGTTAGATCTGCTCGCAGAGCAGAACGACCAACTCAAAAAACAAATGGAGTTGCTTCTGGGTTTCGCGAGTCGATCCGCTCTCGCGATGGAGGAATTGGTCCGGGTAGTACAACCTAGTACGCAGAACGATGAAGACGAAGAGGACGATGAAGGACAAGAAGAGTCGGAAGAGGAAGTAGAAGAAAATGAAGAGGAAAGAAGTAGAAGAGAGGTTCGCGAAGGAAAACGACGCGCGACATAATTGTCGCGAAGGATAGTAGTAGTAGTAGGACTTTGTAATTAATTTTATATAGTTTAGTAGTTGTCTTTTATTTTTTGTTGGTTTTGTTTTGTTTTGTTTTGTTTTTTGGTTAATTTATACGTTTTTGCCTTTTTTGGTGTTTTTTGGATATGTAAGGGGTTTCGTTTTATGAATAAGTAAGAAGTAAAAATTCGTTCCGTGAGGAAGAATCACGATGGTTTAGGAGGAAGGAAATGTGAGAAGTTAGAAGGATGTTTTGCGAAGGATGGATCGCGAACGAGTGAAGGTTTGGAATTTAGTAAGTAATTTAGTAGGTAGTACGGAATGTAATGGTGATGGATCGTGAAGGTTTCGCAATGAGTTTTTTAACTTGATAAAAATTAAAAATTAGTATTTCAATTCATGAATAAAAGAAATTAAGTGGTCGTTGATCATAATGGTCCAGGTTTGTGAGGGTAACGAAGATGGAAAGCTGGAACTAGCTCGTCCGCGTGAATTTCGTTTGTGGCGACCCAGGAAAACTCTTCGTCTGTACCTTCGTATCCTGCCCACCGGATGTAATACCGTAGTGGGCATCTTTTGTATCGACGATCCAATTTCGAGTCTAATACTTCCGCGACGTTGTATTCCTCTTCGCCTTCAACTTCCACCGGAGGTGGAGGAGTTTGTTCGCGATGAGGGATCGAGTTAGGAGTATGGGGCTCAAGTTGGGATACATGGAAGACTGGGTGAATACGACTGAGGTAGGAAGGGAGTTGTAACTTGTACGAAAGAGTTCCTATGCGCTCAAGAACTTTGAAAGGTCCGAGATACTTCTCGGAGAACTTCGCGGTAGGTCGAGTGGTTTTTATGTGCTTTGCTAGTATGAATACCTGTGAATTAATGGGAAAATCAGGGTGAGTAATACATTTTCTGTCCGCTTGCTCTTTGTATCGAGTTTGCACATTAGTAATTTCTTCGCGAAGGAAAGAATGAATCTCATCTAAATTCGTTGCGAAGTCAATCGCGCGATCGGAACGGATATCGATTTCAGGTTTCACTGTATTGTTAGGGTGATAACCTTTATTCGCAAAGAACGGAGTAATACCAGTAGAAGCGTTAGGAGTGTTGTTGTAAGCAAATTCCGCGATAGGCAGAAGCTTTGCCCAATCATCCTGTTGATACGCACAATACATTCGAATGTATTGTTCCAGAGTCTGGTTAACTCGTTCAGTTTGTCCATCCCCCTCAGGATGGTATCCTGAGGTGAAGTGTAGCTTGATCGAGAGAGCTTCCCCTAGAGCGCGAAAGAAAGCCGAAACGAATTCCGAGCCTCGGTCAGAGGTGACGTGACTAGGAACTCCATGTTTCGAGAAAACGTGATGGACGAATAATTCCGTGAGCTCTTTGGACGTTATTTTGTCGTGTGTCGCGATGAAAATGCCTTGTTTCGAGGCTCGATCCACGATTACTAAAATAGCCGTATGTCCTTTCGAGTCCGGTAATTGTTCGATGAAGTCCATCAATATTGAATCCCAAGGTCGGACGGGGACCGGAAGTGGTTTGAGTAGACCGTAAGGCCTATGTCGACGAGGTTTGTTGCGTCCACAAACTGTACACGAATTAATATAATCGCGAACGAATTCGTGAACCTTTGGCCAAGTGTATTGTCGTCGAATGGCTTCCAGAGTCCGATTTTGACCAAAATGACCTGAGAGTGGGTGGTCGTGAAAGTAGTGTAGAATTTGAAGTCGTAAATTAGAAATGTTAGGAACGTAAATGCGATCGTCAAGTTGTAACAGTCCATCAGACCCTAATGTCCAACGAGTGTTCGTACCGTCCTTCGCGAACGCCTTCTGCGATTCAAACTAAATGATACACGTGAGCAAGATCGAGTTTGGTATAAACCTTAGCTTTTTTCGGAGCGTCTAGTAAATCAGAAATAAGAGGCAAAGGATAGTGATCCTTCTTCATGATGTTGTTAAGACCATGAAAGTCTACGCAAAGTCGAAGTTTTCCATCCTTTTTCGGTACGAATAATACCGGAGCTCCGTGAGGAGAGGATGAAGGTTGAATGGCACTGGATTCGAGGTGCTTGTCGATGAAATCACATAGAGCCTCCAATTCCTTGGCAGAAAGAGGGTAAAGACGACCGATAGGTGGTTCGGCGCCTTCCTCCAATTCAATCTTTAGGTCGTAAGGTCGATGCTCAGGCAGCACTTCGGATTCGACTTCGTCGAAGACATCCGCGAAGTCCGCGTAATGCTTTGGTAACGAGGAAGTATTGCTGGTGTTTGCCGAAGTTGTTGAAACAGCTCGCGCTGTGACTTCGCTGTGAACTGCTCGTAAGATCAGTGGTTCACACTTGGCATTCTTGCAAGCACGGTTGAAGAGTTCCGCGTTGACAAGAGCAATATCAATCTCTGGGTTTTCGAGTCGCGAAGCGGCCAATTGAGCCACCGAAGGATAGGAATAGATGGGTTCGTAGGGGAAAGAGTCCGATAAAGGACGAGGTGAATGACGAGAACGAGTTCGCGACGAGGATCGCGAGGAAACCTCTTCGGAACTGATGGTAGGCTGACCCCGCGAGGGGACAGTTTCTTCCGGAACGACTGTTCGCGGAAGTGAGGACGTCGAGGAAAACTCAACTTGCTTGGTGGAGTGGAATGTAATGTTTCTCGATGCCCAGTCAATCAACGGATTGTAGCAGGTCAAGAAACTGTAACCTAAAACTGCCTCGCAAGAGGAATCTAGTAAAGTGACATAAAATGTCAGTAGTAGTAGCTCGCCAGAGGGAAACCGAACATTAAGAGACGTAGTCTCGGAAATTGGTTTCGGAGATAAAAAACCATCAAAGAGTCGGAGATTAATTGGAGAAATAAAAGAAGTAGGAAGAGAATGTTTATGTACAAATCGAGAATCAATAAAACAATCGGTAGAACCTGAATCGAGTAAAGAAACAAAAGAAAGCTTCGCGGAGACATTGCGAAGTGGAAAATCTATAGTAAGAGGTATTTTAAAAGATCGTTCATCATAAGAAAGAGTGGATGCATTTAATTTAACTTCCCCAGTAGTATGAACCTGGTCAACGCAACTCCCGCTTCGTACTGGGGTACAGGAGTTGCGGACTATTTTTCCGATACCAAAGAGGTACTTGCCGTTCCTTCCTGTGTTTCCGCGGCACGTCCACGAGCTTCGCGAGCCTTTCGTTTCTCGCAGTCGTCAAACTTATGACTTCCCCCACAAAATCCGCACAACCCCAACTTCTTTCGACGTTCCGACTCCTTCGCGAGGAGCTTTCCGTCCGAGCCGAGGTTGCTTGCGTATGCAGGTTTGGTCACCGCAGAACTCGTCGATGACGAGGAATTTCCACCTCCACTCGACTTACCTTTCTTCCCCGAGTTATTCGTCGAGGTCGATGTCGTGGTGGTGGTGGTAGGAGTTTGTGAAGATCCTGGCATGGTCTTCTTCGACGTGTTCGATGCTTTCCCTCCCGAGGAAACACCTGTTGATCTAGCGGCATCTCTTTTCCGCTCTTCTTCTCGTCTCCAGTACCTGTTATCTACGCGAAGTACCTCGTAACGGTATTCCGCAAGCGTCTTCGGTTCCGGAAGATGAGCCATCTCATCTTTGATATGACTTGCCAAGCCGCGTTGATAAGCCCACTTAAGGGCGTGCGAGTCCCAGTTAGTAGACGCCGCGAGGGTATTGAAACGGATGTTATACTTCCGTACGTTATCGGATTCCTTCATCCTTAACGTGCCGATCTTATCCTCGGCTTCCCCCTGTGCATCGTACATACCAAAATTGTCCTGCAGTTCCTTCACCAATGCCGCGAAGGAACTCGTCCACACTGGCATCGCGGAGAGATTCGGATCCAGAATATCTGGTTCGAACCATTCCTTCGCGGAACCACCGAGGTATGACAAAGTATAATTGATCTTCTTTTGATCAGTAAAATACGAGGGACGATCAATGAACACCAAAGATAAAGAAACGAGGAAACCTTTCAGTTTCCGTGAGTCAGATCCATCGAATACTTCAGGATCCTTAACTTTCGATCTTCTGGACTCTGCGGGGCTGCTAGCATTCATGCCCGCGAGGACTGTTCCGAGGGTATTGAGAGAACCCTTAAATGCGTGAAACACATCTAAGATGCGTTGTTCAGTAGGGTCCGGATGGACACTACCTACCCTTTCCACTGGACTCCTAGAACGACTAGGAACGCGGGAACCTCGAGGTGCCCCGGGACCTCCAGGACTATCGGGATCAGATCCCCCTGGGTCACCGGGATTTCCTGACTCTTCAGGACCTACCTCTTCGTCGATCTCTGCTTCTTCGATGTTCTCCGGAATCTCCATCGTGGTAATTGGTATCCGACCTCGCGAAGGGCCGGGAGCGTTTGCTAGCTGCTGACGCATTCTGTCAGCAAGTGTAAAGGTGGTAGGAGATGGTGGGATTTCCATCTCTGTTGTTGGTATCGCCGTGTGATTTCTTCGCGGTGTTCGTACAGTAACGGGATCACCGTTTTCTGTATAGAGTACTTGGTACTTGAATTCGGAATGGTCAGGTTGACCAAGGGCGTGATGACTTGAAACCCACGCACTAGCAGGCTGTCCTGGGGCTGGACCGAAGACGTTAGATCAACGTCGAGAGTGTCCTGCTCCTGAGATTGATTCTGCGAAGGGTGCGAAGCCTGTCGCGTTCGATGCAAAAGGATTAACCGTTTCCGGTTCCTCTCTTACCAACTCGTCGGACTCTCCAGTGTTGGTACAGTTTCGTCTGCTCCTTGTATAGACCATTGTTGAAAATAAAGGAAATTGTTGAGTAGAATGTGAAGGGTAATGAGGACAAATGTGCCGAGTGTCAGTTTAAATATACTGTTATGATCGTGCACAAATGGATCGTCGGGAATGATCGCAGGATGATCGCGGGAAAATACGAAGTAAATACTTCGCGAGGTAAAACGATCCTAAACTAGTTAGTCGGACCTTGACTCCACTATTAGTAGAGCCCTTGACACTTCGCGTGTCCGCAAGAGAAGAAGATAAACGTGTTCCGTTCGTGATGACTATCGCGGAACGTACTGACAGTGAGGGGATGTTAAAACGATGATAGGGATAGTTGATTAATTGGTATCACTATCGAAGTGCTATCAAGGTTGATATTTAAACTGAAGAACTACCTATTCGATACTGTAGCTTTATACTAAAGGTAAGTCAGGATCGCGAAGCGATGCTACGCCCGAATTGGCTAGCTTGTAAGTAAAGAACAAAGGAAGGGATATAAAAGGGATAGTGTAAATCTGATAAGGATGATAAGAGATAAGAGTAAATGCTTCGCGTCGGAATTCCTTTGCGAAGTAATTGCGTAGTGGTGAAAGGTTATAAGTAATATCTAAGTCTCGGAATGGATCGCGAAGCTTCGTAAAGACTTAGCTTGCATAGATATAACATTAGCTCTATTCTCGTCTATTCTCCTCGGTAGCTAGACTTGTAGTTGGGTTGTTTTATCCATCCTCTTTCGCCTTTTCGCCCTCTTGCTCATCGTCTATCGTGTGATGCCTGGTTGTCTCTTGTGAGAGCTAGCGAGTCGCTGACACGTCGGAGGTAGTTGGGAAGTCGAAGCTTATAGGATAGGGTGCCTGCATGATTGATAACTTCAAAAGGTCCTAAGTATTTCTCTGAGAACTTCTCCGTAGGACGAGCAGACTTGATGTGTTTCGCCAAAACGAATACGTGCAAACCAATCGGGAACTCCGGAGCTGGAATGCGTTTATGATCTGCTTGGTCCTTGTATTTTTTCTGTGCGTTAACAATTTCGTCACGGAGGAATGTATGAAGCTCATCGAGATTTACGGCCAGGTCTCTTGCGGTATCGGAACGGACATCGACTTCGGGGCATACGGAAATATTTGGATGATATCCCTTGTTGGCGTAGAAGGGAGTTAAACCCGTGGAGGCATTCGGGGCGTTGTTGTAGGCGAATTCAGCCATCGGAAGGAGTGCGGACCAGTTGTCTTGTTGATAGGTACAATAGATCTGGATGTACTGCTCCAGGGTCTGGTTGACTTGTTCAGTTTGCCCGTCTGCTTTGGGGTGGTAGCCCGAGGTGTAATGTAGGTTCATCAATAACGCTTGACCAAGTGCTCTGAAGAATGCAGAAACAAATTCCGATCCACGGTCGGAAGTAACATGGTTAGGTATGCCATGCTTAGAGAATACATGAATAACGAAAAGCTCAGCTAGACATTCAGAAGTAATGGTATCATCTGTCGGGATGAAAATCGCTTGTTTCAAGGCTCGGTCGACTACGACAAGGATTGCGGTGTAGCCATTTGAGTCTGGGAGTTGTTTGATGAAGTCCATAGAGATTGAATCCCAAGGTCGAATCGGAACTGGTAAAGGTTTCAATAATCCGTAGGGTCGATGTCGCTGAGGTTTGTTGTGGCCACAGGTGGTACATGATGAGACGTAGTCGCGAACAAATTCTTGGACCTTCAGCCAGGTGTACTGTTTACGAATAGCGAAGAGAGTCCGATTTTGACCAAAGTGACCAGATAGTGGGTGGTCGTGGAAGTATTGTAGGACTTGTAGTCAGAGGTCAGAATGATTTGGAACATAAATTCGGTCATCGAGGCGGAGTAATCCTTCAGGGTCTAGAGTCCAACGAGGCTTTGTATCATCTTTAGCAAACTCCAATCCTAGGGCGGAGTCAGCATCGAGAGGTAGAGTGTTTCGAATGTCGGAGTGAAGGTGTCAAAGTCCAGTATAACTGAAGCGCAAAGTATTGGTCCTTCTAGGAAAGTCGCTCATAACGAAGTAGTAAATTGCTCATTAGTGAATATCGGTCGGAAGTTCTGTGGGCTTACTTGTGCATAGCCAATATCCCCCTCTTTAGGATAGACGTCCCAGCGTCGAGTGATCGAGTCTGGTTTTGCTCCGAGTTTTCCAGGGCAGAAGCGAATGGTCATATTGAAGGTGTGGAGGACTTCGGACCAGCGTACCTGTTGTCGTGTAAGAATCTTTGTCGTAGAGAAATATTCCAAGTTCTTGTGGTCAGTAACCACGTCAATCAGTGTTCCGGAACCTTCAAGGTAATGTCGCCAAGCTCTGAATGCTTCAAAAATTGCCAACAATTCCTTGTCGTGAGTATCGTAGTTCAGTTCAGCGCCTTGGAAGGTTTGAGAGAGGAAAGCGACCAGGTGAATTTCTCCATTGTCATACACGATCGAGAAGATAGCTGTGAGAGCATAGCCGGAAGTGTCAGTTTCCATGATCATAGCAAGATTTGGTTCCCAGTGTGTGAGAATCAGTGCCATCGTGAAAGCACGTTTGAGGTTGTCGAAAGCTTCCTGACACTCTGTAGTCCATAACCAATTGATGCCCTTCCGGGTAAGTCGATTCATGGGGTAGACGATGTCAGAATAATTATAAATAAAGTGGCAGTAAAAGTTCGCAAAACCTAAGAAGGACTGAATGTCCTTGACCTTCCTTGGAGTAGGCCAGTCCATGATTGCCTGAACTTTGTCAGCAGCCATCGTGAGTCCCTCTGGGGATAAGATGTAACCAAGGTATTCGACCGTATCAACTCTGAATTCGCATTTTGACGGTTTGCAGAATAGTTTATGCGCACAAAGTCGTCGGAGGACTTCGCGGACATGTTCAGAGTGTTTCGAAGAATCGTCGGAATAAATGAGTATGTCGTCGAGATAGACGATCACACAGACGTCGAGTAAGTCTTTGAAGATGTCGTTGATGAAATGTTGAAAGGCAGCTGGAGCATTAGTGAGGCCAAAAGGCATCACACGCCATTCGAAAGAGCCGTAACGTGTTCGGAATGTGGTCTTCCATTCATCACCTTCCGCGATACATACCAGATGGTACGCATGTGCCAGGTCGAGTTTGGTGTAGATCTTCGCTCGTTTCGGAGCATTGAGTAGGTCAGAAATCAAAGGTAAAGGGTAGCGATCTTTCTTTGTGATCTTGTTCAAGCCATGGAAGTCCACACATAGTCGGAGCAAACCGTCCTTCTTCGGAACAAAGAGTACGGGAGCACCATGTGGGGATGTCGAAGGTCGGATAGTACCGGTGGCGAGAGATTGATCAAGAAATTTGCGAAGAGCCTCGAGCTCTTTTGGAGAAAGGGGGTAAATTCGTCTGATGGGGGCTCAGCACCTTCTTCTAAGTTGATCTTGAGGTCATAGGGGCGATGTTCCGGGAGGACTTCCGAGTCGATCTCGTTGAACACATCAGCAAAGTCGTGGTAGTCTTCCGGAATCTTGTTTTTTGTCGGTGGGTCATCAGTGTCAGTTTTCGACAATCGTGCAGCAACTTCAGAGTGAACGGCATAGAGAACAAGTGGTTCCATACCTGATTGCTTACAAGTGTGGTGAAAAGGTACCGCGCTTACCTGGGCGATGTCTACTTCGTCGTGTCATAGACGCGATGCCATTTGCATGACTGATGGGTAGGAGTAAATGGGTTCGAAGGGAAACTTGTCAGAGAGTGGTCGAGCCTTATACGAGTGCTGTATGGCAGGGTGTGAATGCCGTTTAGCGGGTGTCGGATTGGTGTGATTCGACGGTTCGAAAGGTACTTCTTCGGAGGCCGCGAGGGGGCCAGGTGGAGAAGAGGACGTCGGTGATTCAGGATGGTCGGTATTCTGGAAAGTAAGTGTTTTCGATGCCCAGTTAATCAATGGATTATAGCGGGAAAGAAAACCGTAACCTAAAACAGCTTTGCATGAAGAATCCAAAGGTGTGATATAAAAGTCCAAAGGTATAAGCTCACCGGAAGGAAATAAAATCAGTAGGGTACAAGTTTCAGAGATGGATTTCGTCACTAACGAACCATCGAAGAGTCAGAGGTTGATCGGAGTAGAAGTTGGAACGGTCGGAATTGAATGTCAGCGACTCGCTAGCTCTCACAAGAGACAACCAGGCGTCACACGATAGACGATGAGCAAGAGGATGAAAAAGCAAAAAGCGGATGGATAAAACAACCCAACTACAAGTCTAGCTACCGAGGAGAATAGACAAGAATAGAGCTAAGGAATATAACTACAAAATACTAAGTCTTATATACTTATTGGGATATGAAGCCGTGAGATACTTCTCGCACCGTAACCGTGAGGATCTACAATAAGAGTCGCTTGTATCCATAAGTAAAGCTGTAGGTATTAGGTGAGTAAACAATAAGGCAATATAAAAAGAAGCATGGAAGTGGGACGATAATGACGTCGTCCTGTCAATGAACTGACAGGCACGAGAGAGTCACGCCTAAGTGAAATGACAACGCAAGAACAATAAGGTTGACGCGTGTAACCTAAATGATAATGAAAATATAATAAGCGCTAGTGTAAGCGCTTTGGTGATTAGGTAAGTAAATAAAAGAAAAGTAAAAGAATAATAAAAGAAAAGAATAATGAAAAAAGATCGTTTCATGACATTGAATTCAAGTATACGAATTTTGTATCTATGAAATTGTCTGTAGAGCCAGAATCAAGAAGAGTATCGAAAGAAATCGGAATGTGAGCTTTATCAAAGAGTACATGGATAGATAGGTTGATCATAAAAGACTTGGAGTGCAACGAAAAAGCGGACGCATTGAGAACAACTTCCCCACTGCTAGTACGAACCGGGTCAACGCAACTCCCGCTTCGTACCGGGGTACAAGAGTTGCGGACTATTTTCCCGATCCTACCATCGAGGTAGTCATCGGAGTCATTGAGGAAGCAGACTCTTGCGCGGGGTGTGTTTGCGCAGCTCTAACCTTAGCTTCCCATGCCCTACGCAGATTGCAGTCAG
Organism: Lentinula aciculospora; assembly: GCA_028011355.1. Classification (NCBI taxonomy): domain Eukaryota; kingdom Fungi; phylum Basidiomycota; class Agaricomycetes; order Agaricales; family Omphalotaceae; genus Lentinula; species Lentinula aciculospora. The sequence goes on from JAOTPV010000272.1 coordinate 21,599, forward strand.
CAAGTAGGTGCTTGTTCAAGCCGCAGAAGTTGCATAAGCCGAATTTTCGTCGACGTTCCTTCTCCACAGGTGTGATCTTACCATCCGCGCCCAGGCGATTGGCATAGGCAGGTTTCTGTTGGTTCGAGTTATTATTCGGAGTGCCCGGCTTCGAGTTCGATGTTGAAGACTGTTGATTTGAACTCTTGCCTTGCGGTTTGGAGGATGTCGAAGTCGTCGAAGTCAAGGTGGATGGTGTGGCGGGGTTGTCAGATTTCTTCTGCTGGGTCTTTGTCTGCCCTCCAGAGTTCCTATTTGCCTCACGCTTCTTTTCCTCCTCTCTTCTCCAATATCGGTTGTTGATGCGAAGTACCTCTTCATGGAACTCTACGAGGGTCGCAGGTTCCTTGATGCGGGATGCCAGACCGTGACCGTAGGCCCATCGTAGGGCGCCATGGTCCCAGCTAGTCATGGCGGCTAGGGTGTTGAATCGGATATTGTATTTTCGAACGTTGTCACTATCCTTCATCCTCAAGTTGCCGAGTTTATCTTCGGAGTCACCCTGCGCATCGTAGAGGCCGAAATTGTCCTGCAGCTCCTTGACCAGAGCTTTGAATGAATGGGTCCACGTCAGCATGGTGGTAATGTCGGGATTGAGGATGTCGGGTTCGAACCATTCCCGAGCAGTACCGCTAAGGTACAAGATTGTATAATTGATCTTTTGCTGCTTGGTGAAGTATTCGGGGCAATCGAGGAATACGAGAGAAAGGGATACCAAGAAGTTCTTTAGTTTCCTGGGTTCGGAGCCATCGAATGCATCGGGGTTTTTTATGATAGTCTTGCCTGGTTCTGTCTTTTTAGTTGACATACCAGCTAGAACGCCTTTTAGACCATCAATAGACTCTTTGAAAGAACTGAACGTAGCGAGAGTCATCTGTACTAATGCATTGGGGTTGGTTGGTGATCGAGTGTTACCTCGATTGTTGGGACCACCCGGTCCTCCGGGACCTCTAGGTGCGCCGGGGTTGTTGTCATCATTGTTATCGTCGTCAGAGTCGGAGTCGTCAGGCCCAGGGGGGTTGTTTGGTGGTTGAGTGTCATCGCGATCGTCGAGGAAGTCGTCGTCTAATGCGTCTTTGGCTCTGGTGGGAGTTGGAACTGCCGCCGTATGAGGGATCGGAGTATGATCCTTCTTTGGGGTCTGAACCACAATCTCCTGGCCATCTGCGGTGTACAAGATTTTGTAGTTTACCTTCGGGTTGTCGTTCCTACCGAGGACGTTTGGTGTCAAGACTGAGGACATAGTG
>JAOTPV010000273.1:0-22747 GCA_028011355.1 Lentinula aciculospora
AGGACTGGAGGAGCTTAGGAGAAGTGGTCTCCAACGCCTGGCCAATGGAATAGTGGAATGGGAGGAGGATAATGGACTAGTGTACCACCGAGGAAGGGTGTACATCCCACCAGAGGATGACTTATGGACAGAAGTACTCAAACAATGCCACGACAACCCCTCTGCTGGCCACCCCGGGCTTCACAACACCCTTGATCCCGTTAGCACCCATTTTGGTAGCCCACCCTGCAATCATTTGTAGAAAAGTATGTGGAAGGATGCGAAACTTGTGCAAGGAAAAAGATACAGAGACACCCACGGGCAGTAACACTACCCCTAGATGTCCCGGCAGGCTTGTGGGAAGAAGTGGAGTTGACCTGATCACACAGCTGCCCAATTCACAAGGATACGATGCCATCCTCATCTGCACCGATCTCTATGGGAAACAAATCCACGCAATCCCTTGTACCACATCAATCACAGCAGCAGGTGTCGCTGACATCTACTACCGTGAAATTTTCCGCCTCCATGGCCTTCCCCTCCGCTTTGTATCCGACCAAGGACCCCAGTTTGCAGCAAAACTCATGTGATCACTACTCTCCCGCCTGGGAATCAAATCCAATCTTACATCGGGATACCACCCCCAAGTGAACGGGCAAACCGAGCGGGCAAACCAAGAAGTTGAAAAGTACCTCCGGCTGTATGTGGGACATCATCAGGATGACTGGGCAGAGCATTTGCCAATGGCGGAGTTTGTGATTAACTCACGCACCCACTCTGCACTTGGAATCTCCCCATTCAAGCTCACTTATGGCTACCTCCCCCTATTTAACATTCCTGTTGGTCAGTGAAGTGGGATTCCAGCAGTGGATGATCGCATCCAAATCCTTCAAGATGTGCGGCAGGATGCCGGGGCAGCTCTACACCTGGGAAAAAGGTGGCAAAAGGAAAACTACGAACGAGGAAAACAAAAGGCACATCAGTTCCAAGTAGGAGATCAGGTCTGGCTAAGCGCAGAAGACATCAAGCTCCAACTTTCCAGTGAGAAACTTGGGGATCGACAGCTAGGACCTTACGCCATTTTGGAAAAGGTTGGCCCCCTGGACTACCGTTTAGACCTCCCACTGTCACTAGACCGCATCCACCCTGTGTTCCACATTGATAAACTGTACCCTTGGAGAGGGAACACCATCAATGGTGAAATTGCAACACCACTGGAACCAGTATACCTAGAGGATGAAGATGAGCCAGAGTACGAAGTCGAGGACATCTTGGATAGTCGGGTTAGGTGGAAGAGGTTAGAGTACTTGGTAAAGTGGAAGGGTTATGACGCAGGACACAACTCATGGGAACCCGCTCAAAATCTCGAGCATGCACCAACCACTGTCCAAAAATTCCACAAAAAGCATCCCCAAGCGGCAAAAGCTTGACCATTGAGGGCAATGGTCATAAGGAGGGGGGTAATGTCATGAAGTGAGCCACCTCCTATTATTTTCCTTTCCTTATGATACACCACCCAAACACCCCTACCTATAATAATCATTCCGGAACCTTCCATTCTGTTCTATTAGTTCCGTTCCATTCCTTGTGCCTGAGCTATACAGTATTACCTCATAGTTCCCACACTCCACCTTGTATATATAAGCCAGCCCCCACAACCTGGTCCCTTATCTTGACCTCTTTGTCGTTGGGACCAGCTGCCTGTTTCTGTCTAAGTCTCTGCTCCGCCGTGCCACTGTCATCACCTCTTTGTGACAGGTAGCTGTTCTGATAGGAAACCTTTCAGATTCCACTGGGTTGAGTGCCAACTTGAAGAGGTGAACAAATGTGGTACAACAAGATGGGCAAAGATAGCTTTGCAGAAATTATCCAAAGACTTAGGTGAAACATATGAACAAGCTTTGAAGAAGTGTTATGATTGTGCACAAAGGAATTGTCGGAAAAGATCACGGGATGATCGCGGGAAATAGCGAAGATAATTACTTCGTGAGGTAAAACAATCCTAGATAATGTAGTCGGACCTTGACTCCACTATTAGTAGAGTCCTCAACACTTCGTGTGTCTGCAAGAGAAGAAAGTGAAATGTGTTCCATTCATGGTGACTGTCACGGAATGTACTGACAGTAGGGATGTTAAAACGATGATATGGTTAAGTGATTAATTGGTATCACTATCAAAGTGCTATCAAGGTTGATATTTAAACTAAGGAACTACCTATTCAATACTGTAGCTTTATACTAAAGGTAAGTCAGGATCGCGAAGCAATGCCATGCCCGAATGGGTTAGCTCGTAAGTAAAGAACAAAGGAAGGGATATAAAAGGGATAGTGTAAATCCAATAAGAATGATAAGAGATAACAATTATTTACTTTGCATCGGGATTCCTTCGCGAAGTAATTGCATAGTGGTAAAAGGATATAAGTAATATCTAAGTAGCGGAATGGTTTGCGAAGCTTCATAAGGACTTAGCTTGCGTAGATATTACAAGAAGGCTCTGCATGAAGGAAAATATTTATGCAGAAGATGTTGGAAATTTACTTCTTTGGCTCCTTTATGCATAGGAGCATATATCATCAGAGCAAGCAAAGGTAATCTTTGCAATTGACATGGTTAATATGATTTATGAGCCTGATGAGGCATATTACAGCTGAATCTGATTATTAGCTCCACACTAGTAGCTCAGGGATCAGATGGGTTCAGTCGGCACATGCATCAGTGAAAGAATTTCTAATTGAAAATTATGGTGCAAATCAGACAATGTCAATCAAGTTAAATGGAGATTTGGCATATAATATCATGACTCATTCAACTATCATTTATTTGATGAGCATCAAGGATATCAGAGACACTAAGGTTGAAATGAGATATTCTATGTCAGGAGATGAGATTTATGACAAGGAGGAATTGACATTGGTTCATTATGCCATATCAAAATGGTTGGAAGACCATGAATTGAAGGGTAAAGCTCAGTTTTTAATAAAAAAAGATATTGAATGACCCTGCACAGTTTTTGAGTTAAGCAGGATAGTATGGCAAGTACTCCAAATCAGAAGTTGGTACACCATTATATATGCTGCCATGTATTGCTTGACTCAAAGTGTGGAGGCACTGAATCATAAAAACTATGCCACAGATATTATATCAAAAGGGTGTTGAATTAAATTAGTGCTTAAGTCTATCTTATCATGATATCATGTGCACTTATTCTATAAGTTGAGCACTGACAGTAAATGTATGATCGGCATGCAGCTATTGTACATTTTGTAGCCCTTTGGCAATATATTTATTGATCTTACTCATGCGACATACAGCCTTACTGCTGTATTTCATTTTTGCTATATGCTCTCATCATGCTATTCACTATTTGGACTGTAGCAGTGCATCTTTGGGTCTGCATGCTTACTATGCTATTCATTCACTTACATACTATGATCATTCTTGATTCACACAATGCAGTATACATGGATTGCTGTTACTCTTCTGTTGTTATAGGGTGTAACTCTTGTTAGTATAAGTACTGTAGATGTTTCTCTGTAACACTAAGCCTCTTATTCAAGAGTATTCTAGCATTCTTACTCTCTATCTGAGTTCCCTCAAGACCTCAATACACCCAGTGATTGTCTCACATTAACTGTGTTACTAATTGCTGTTCAACAAAGGGAGTAATCAGAAGGGATTACAATCATCACTAGATGAGCATGAAGAAATTGTGAGATTGCTTCCTAAATATAGTGCTGGGATCAATGCCAAGGGTGGAGAATATGGAAATGCACTCCAAGCAGCATCACTCCATGGACATGAAGCTGTAGTCAAATTGCTGGTTGATAATGGTGCTGGAAATCAATGCCCAGGGGGGTGAATATGGGAATGCACTCCAGGTAGCATTATTCAGTGGGAATAAAGCCACTGTGAAATTGCTGGTTGATAATGGTGCTGAAATTAATGCTCAAGGAGGCTTTGGGGGCAATGCACTTCAAGCAGCATCATTCAGTGGGAATAAAGCCACTGTCAAGTGGCTAATTGAAAATGGTGCTGAAATTAATGCTCAGGGAGGCTTTGGGGGCAATGCACTTCAAGCAGCATCTGTCAGCGACTCGCTAGCTCTCACAAGAGACAACCAGGCGTCACACAATAGACGATGAGCAAGAGGATGAAAAGGCAAAAGAGGATGGATAAAACAACCCAACTACAAGTCTAGCTACCGAGGAGAATAGACGAGAATAGAGCTAAGGAATATAACTACCAAATATCTAGTCTTATATACAAAATGGGATATGAAACCGTGAGAGACGTCTCGCACCGTAACCGTGAGGATCTACAATAAGAGTCGCTCGTATCCATAAGTAAAGCTGTAGGTATTTGGTGAGTAAACAATAAGGCAATATAAAAAGAAGCATGGAGGCGGAACAATAATGACGTCGTCCTGTCAATGAACTGACAGGCACGAGAGAGTCGTGCCTAAGTGAAACGACAACGCGAGAACAATAAGGTTGACGCGTGTAACCTAAATAATAATGAAAATATAATAAGCGCTAGTGTAAGCGCTTTGGTGATTAGATAAGTAAATAAAAGAAAAGGAAAAGAATAATAAAAGAAAAGAATAATGAAAAAAGATTGATTCATGACATTACCCCCTCCCTAGAGCGCGAGTTCCACGAAGCGCTTGTCGTCTAACAAAATTTTCGGAGGGTAATTGTGAGGGTGTATTTTCGGTATCTGGCGGAGGCATAGGGCGGAATAACTCGGTAGGGAACAAGGAAATAGGGATTTCGAGTCGACTCAGGGTGGCGGGTTTGGGTTTAGTCGGATTCTTATCATGGAATTCCTTCAACAAATCAGAGGAATGGGTGATGTTGGACCGAGGTTCCCAAGTGTCTTCATGTGGTCCGTAACCTCGCCACCTGACCTTGTACTTGATCCCTTTTCCTACCTTTCGTGAGTCGAGAATCTCCTCGACTTCGAATTCTTCTTCTTCTCCTACGACGACAGGAGGTGGTCGAGTGTTTCGTGGTTGAGAGGGGAATTGCGGTTCTCTATAGGGAGTGAGAAGGACTTCGTTGAAAACGTTATGGATACGTTTCCATGTAGAGGGGATGTCTAGTTTATAGGAACTAGCGCCTATCTTCTTCTGAACTGTAAACGGTCCAAACCGTTTATCTCCTAACTTTTTCATCGGCTGGTCTGTCGATAAGTTAGTTCCCTCAAGCCAGACCTTGTCGCCTGGCTTGTACTCTACTCCCACTCTTCGCTTACGGTCATAAAATTTCTTCATATCCTCGTTGGCCTTTCCTAAGGCCGCTCCTACTTCATCTCGAACCTTCCTCATTCCATCTGCAAACGCCTGTGCTGTGGGGTTGTCCGAAGTCATTTGAGGTGCCGTGCCTTTATAGGGATGTCTACCGTTGTCAGCATAGAAGGGAGAAACTTTCGTCGCAGAGTGTACTCGATCGTTATAGGCGAATTCTGCAAGCGGTAACCACTCATGCCAGTCATTTTGATGATAACTAATGAACAAACGGAGATAATGTTCTATCTCCTGATTTGTTCGTTCTGTCTGGCCGTTGGTCTGTGGGTGATACGCAGTGGTGTAGTTTGCTTCTATTCCTAAAAGACGGTAGAGTTCCTTCATGAAACGAGAATGATATTGCGGTCCTCGATCATGTATTATTTTTTGTGGAATGCCGTGGATAGAAAAAATACGATCCCGATAGATTTTTGCCATTCCCTCTGACGTGACTGTAGTGTGGGACGGAACAAGTCGCAATCTTTTGGAAAAATGATCGATAAACACCGATATGGCGTTATATCCTCCCGATTCCGGTAATTCCCCTATCATATCAGTGCCGATTATTTGCCACGGTTCAGTTGGTACTGCATGTGGGTGAAGTTGTCCTACTGGTTTGGTACGACGTGACTTTGTCGCCTGGCATTTCTCACAACCTTCGACGTATTTTCCTGCATCTCGTGTCACCCCTGGCCACCAGTAGTCCCGAGTAATCAACTCCGTGGTTTTGTACTGTCCTGGATGTCCCGCTAGTGGTGTATCGTGGTACTGAGTGATTATTTTGGACCGGAGTAGGCGGTTTTTTGGTACATAAACACGCCCTTTCCAGGTAATGACTTTGTCGGTCTCAGTCCACTCTGGATTTTTCGCAGCGAGGGCCTCCTGTACAGTTCGGTCTACTTGGTTTCTACTCTTTCGGATCTCTGATAACAGGAGATCTTCGGGAGCCGATAGGTCGAGAGCTTGAATAAAAAGTTCCGGTTTCAGGAGAACGATGTTCTCGTTGTCCTTGTCCCCCGTCTCAAGACCTGTCATCCTCGACAGGGCATCAGCTTTCGTCATCGATTTACCAGGTTTGTGAACGAGATCGAAATTATACTCCGCTAATTCCAGTACCCAGCGCGCTTGTCGTCGGTTGAGTTTCTGCGGCTTCTTGAAGTACTGGAGGTTTGCGTGATCCGTATAAATTTCAATCTGTTCCTCCGCACCTAGTAAGTATTGCCTCCAGTCGTCGAGGGAGTCCATGATTGCCATAAGTTCTTTGTCGTAAATCTCGTAATTACGCTCAACCTCATTGAGGGAACGAGAACGAAAGGCAATGGGATACCATCTACCATCAACGAACTGGGACAAAACGGCGCCATTAGCATAATCGGACGAGTCAGCTTCCACCCTGAATTTCCCGTGGTTACGAGGAATCAACAAAACGACTTCCTCACAAATACGGCGTTTCAGTTCCTCGAACGCCTCCTCTTGACCTTTCTCCCACTTCCAAGTTCCATTCCCCGTGAGCTGTGTTAGTGGCTTTGCTACCAGGCTGAACCCACGAATGAATCACCGGAAGAAGTTGCAGAATCCTAGAAACTGCTGGACGTCGTGCTTCTTTCGTGGAGTAATCCATTCTCGAACGGATTGAACTTTCTTGGGATCCATGCGAATAGTTCCGTTACCAATGATAATACCGAGGTAGTCGATAACCGGTTTTTCGAAAGAACACTTTTCGGGTTTAAGGAACAACTTGTGTTCCCGTAGAATGTCGAGCACTTGTTCTACGATTTGTCGATGTTCTATTATATCGTCGGTAAAAATCAGTATGTCGTCCATGTAAACGATAACATGACCTTTATTGATGAGGTCTCGCAGGATGTGGTTCATGAAACCTTGGAATGTCGCAGGAGAGTTAGTGAGTCCAAAAAACATGACGGTCGGTTCGAATAACCCCTGGTTAGTTCGAAAGGCCGCTTTCCATTCGTCACCTTCCTTTATTCGGATGTTGTTGAACCCCCATCTAATATCCATCTTCGTGAAGATCTTAGCACCTTTTAAACGATCGATTAGTTCCTGAATGAGAGGAAGTGGATACCGGTTTTTAACCGTCATCTCGTTCAGTTTTCGATAATCTTGTACTGGTCGTAAGGTGCCGTCTTTCTTTTTAACGAAGAAGAAGGGAGACGCCATCTGCGAAGTCGAAGGTCGGATTCGTCCAGTTCGAAGGTTTTCTTCAAGAAACTTGTCGAGCGCCTCTTGTTCCTTTGGGTTTAATGGGTACACCTTGCAATCTAAAGGTTTAGAACCTGGCGTTAGGTCGATAGCGTGGTCCCAAGGACGTCGTTGTGGCAGTTGGTCGAATTCCTTCTGGCTGAAAACATCGGGGTACTTTCCGATGTAGGGCTTGGAAGTGTCGAACTCTTGAGCTGTTTCCTCTCTGGCTTGTTTTTCCGTCCACTTCCTCGACTGTACCTGCTCATGAACATACCTGTCCCAGTCAAACAGGAAAAGCTGTTCGCCTTCCTGTAATGCCGCTCTAGAATGGGTATCCTCTGGTGTCCAAAAGTGTGGGTTGTAACCGCATCTTGTTGGACACCTGTCAAAGGTTAGTTCAGATGTATTCCAGTCGATACTCGGGTTGTGGTGTCGTAGCCAGTCTAGTCCTAGAAAGATATTATTCTTTCCTAGACTTACTACTCCGAATTGGACGATTTCTGAATGATCACCGATGGTCATCCGGATTTCGACGTACTTGTCTATTGAGCCGGAATCATTGAGCGTACCGTCTGCATTGTAGACAGGGGTTTTGATTGGTAAGTCTTTCGTAACAAGGTTGTGCCGTTTGACGAATTCTGAGTCGATACAGGAACCAGCAGCTCCACTGTCGAGGAGTCCTTCTGTGACGATTTGTCGAGCATCTTCCAGTGTTTCGAGTATTGCTGGGAGTCTCAGACTTTTGCCGCGTGTCCCGCGAACATAACTCCTTTTGTTTTTGAGACTCCGGATGGCGGTGACTGCCGTTTTCCAGTTCCGTTTTCGTATGTCCATGACGGTTTCTTCAGAGGCTTCTTTTTCCCGTGAAAAGGGCATCCAAGTTCGTAACAATCCTACTGCTCTCGGGATCTGGTCTTCTCTAACTCTCTGAGTTAGCCATTCAGCAGTGTTAGGTTCGTACCGTATAGGTTTTTCGGTTTTTTCGGTTTTGTGGATGAAGGTGGAGGCGTTTTTCTGTTTAGTACCTGTACTGATTACATAGTCAACGCCATTATCAACAAACTCCGAAATGTCCGTGTGCGAAGGCTCCTGCAGACCTATATCTACTGCGGAGCCTTTGGAAAACCCAAATCGTTAATAAAGTCCGTACGTTCCTGCTCACTCATGTTCAACATAATACCTCTGACTACCGCCTTTCTCTTGTGCGGGCAGTTCCTGCTCATGTGGCCTGGCTCGCCACAGTTGAAGCACAAACGCTTCTCCCTCGCCTGGTCGATGTCCATCGGCCTGCCCGTTCCTCCGAACGTGGTGCCGGTAGCATCTCTTCTCGGTGCCGCCGAATATTCCGCTTTCGGAGCTACTTTCGGCTCCTGTCGGTTCTGCTGAGTGGACGACTGTCCACGACTCTGTCCCTGTGGGTTAGCGTTCCACCACCCCGCATACCCGTAACCTCTCTTCTGTTTGGCCCACTGCCGCCTTACATTGTCAGCCCCTGTGACTACCTTCTTCAATTCCTTGTAGTCTTCAAAGGGCTCCGTTCGTCCTTTGATGATGTCGTAGAGAAGGGTGTGATCGACCGCCCTCTCCGCTAGGGTAAGGACGTGCGACTCGTCCTTCTTGTACCCGGCATCCTTCAACAACAATTCGAACTCTTTGAAAAAGTAGCTGGCCGAGGACTTCCCCTGTCGGATATAAGTCAGTTTATCACGGGCCTCCTTCTCCTTTGCGACATTCGTGAACTCCCTGTCCATGTCGTCAATTAACTGCTTCCCCGTAATATCCCACGTCCCTCTGTCAATATCGAAATGGTCATCCGAGTAAACCTGAGCCCATTCGTCGGCTTTTCCTCCGACCAGGAAGGACATAATGATGGTGGTGACTCGGTGGGAATTGTCGACCTGCTTTGTCTCCGTCAACTCGGAGACGTAAGCCATCATTCGTCGTCGCCATGGCCGGTAGGTGGCGGGGTCGCCATCGTAGTTTCCTGGTGTATTGACAAACACCCGGCGTGGACTAGAAGTGACAGCAGCGACTTCTGCTGGGTCGGGCGCATGTATCGACCGATCAGTCATGTTGGTTTATAGGAAAGGAGGGGATGAGCGTGTTTGGTAAGAATGAAAATATGTAACGTATCGAGAAAACTAGTTTCCAACGGTGTGTTGAATCCTAGGCAAGTTTGTAAAATTTTTGTTGTGACGGGTGGTATGTGGTAGAAGCTCTATTCTTCTGTCAGCGACTCGCTAGCTCTCACAAGAGACAACCAGGCGTCACACAATAGACGATGAGCAAGAGGATGAAAAGGCAAAAGAGGATGGATAAAACAACCCAACTACAAGTCTAGCTACCGAGGAGAATAGACGAGAATAGAGCTAAGGAATATAACTACCAAATATCTAGTCTTATATACAAAATGGGATATGAAACCGTGAGAGACGTCTCGCACCGTAACCGTGAGGATCTACAATAAGAGTCGCTCGTATCCATAAGTAAAGCTGTAGGTATTTGGTGAGTAAACAATAAGGCAATATAAAAAGAAGCATGGAGGCGGAACAATAATGACGTCGTCCTGTCAATGAACTGACAGGCACGAGAGAGTCGCGCCTAAGTGAAACGACAACGCGAGAACAATAAGGTTGACGCGTGTAACCTAAATAATAATGAAAATATAATAAGCGCTAGTGTAAGCGCTTTGGTGATTAGATAAGTAAATAAAAGAAAAGGAAAAGAATAATAAAAGAAAAGAATAATGAAAAAAGATCGATTCATGACAGCATCATTCAGTGGGAGTAAAGCCACTGTCAAGTTGCTGCTTGAAAATGGGCTGAAATCAATACCCATGGGGAAAGATATGGGAATGCTTTCCAGATAACATCATCCAAGGGGAATGAAGCCATTGTTGAATTTCTTGAAAATGCTGCTGAAGTCAATGGACCAGGGGGTAGATATGGCCCATAGGAAATTCTCAGGTTTTTAATTTCCTCAGCATATCTTCTGAAGTTACTGACAAGTTTTGTTTTGACAGAAATATTTCCCACATAGAGAAGCGGTAAGTACTACATAATAACAACAGTTCATTTTGCACACTGTGTACAAATCTATCATGGCATTATAAACTGCCTTCCCTTATGCCAATAAATCCTATATTAGAGTTCACTTCCAAATATGACCTTTGGTATTTTTTGCTCTCATGGTATGGCTAGCATAGCATGTATATTTCCTGTGACTGTTTGATCCTATCAGTGTGTCTTTCTATTCTCTTCACTGATGATTTGAAACCAAAAGTTATTTGATCAATGTGCTCTTCACCAAGTGTTATTTGTTAAGATTTCAATATCCAATGTGAAACTTATCAGCCACCAGATTGGATATCTGATTCACTCAGAAGTCAACTATCCCAGGGTTATCATAAGCAATAGCTGCAAGAAGTCTTCTCTCAGAAGGTAATATGCTTCTTGTCATGAAACGATCTTTTTCATTATTCTTTTCTTTTATTATTCTTTTCCTTTTCTTTTATTTACTTACTTAATCACCAAAGCGCTTACACTAGCGCTTATTATATTTTCATTATTATTTAGGTTACACGCGTCAACCTTATTGTTCTCGCGTTGTCGTTTCACTTAGGCGCGACTCTCTCGTGCCTGTCAGTTCATTGACAGGACGACGTCATTATCGTTCCGCTTCCATGCTTCTTTTTATATTGCCTTATTGTTTACTCACCTAATACCTACAGCTTTACTTATGGATACGAGCGACTCTTATTGTAGATCCTCACGGTTACGGCGCGAGATATCTCTCACAGCTTCATATCCCAATAGTATATAAGACTTAGTATTTTGTAGTTATATTCCTTAGCTCTATTCTGGTCTATTCTCCTCGGTAGCTAGACTTGTAGTTGGGTTATCTTATCCATCCTCTTTTTGCTTTTTCGCCCTCTTGCTCATCATCTATCGTGTGACGCCTGGTTGTCTCTTGTGAGAGCTAGCGAGTCGCTGACAGAAGAATAGAGCTTCTACCACACACCACCCGTCACAACAAAACTTTTACAAACTTGCCTAGGATTCAACACACTGTTGGAAACTAGTTTTCTCGATACATTACATATTTTCATTCTTACCAAACACGCTCATCCCCTCCCCTACTATAACTCAACATGACTGATCGGTCGATACATGCGCCCAACCTAGCAGAAGTTGCTACTGTCACTTCTAGTCCACGCCGGGTGTTTGTCAATACACCAGGGAACTACGATGGCGATCCCGCCACCTACCGACCATGGCGACGACGAATGATGGCTTACGTTTCTGAATTAACGGAAACGAAACAGGTCGACAACTCCCATCGTGTCACCACCATCATTATGTCCTTCCTGGTTGGAGGAAAAGCCGACGAATGGACCCAGGTCTACTCTGATGACCACTTCAACATCGACAATGGGTCATGGGACATTACGGGGAAGCAGTTAATTGACGATATGGACAGGGAGTTCATGAACGTCGCGAAAGAGAAGGAAGCTCGCGATAAACTAATTTATATCTGACAGGGGAAGTCTTTGGCCGGCGACTTTTTCAAAGAATTTGAATTGTTGCTGAAGGATGCCGGATACAAGAAGGACGAGTCGCACGTTCTTACCCTAGCAGAGAGGGCCGTCGATCACACCCTTCTCTACAACATCATTAAAGGATGAACGGAGCCCTTTGAAGACTACAAGGAGTTGAAGAAGGTAGTTACAGGGGCTGATAACGTAAGACAGCAGTGGGCCGAACAGAAGAGAGGTTACGGGTATACAGGGTGGTGGAATGCTAACCCACAGGGACAGGGTCGTGGACAGTCGTCCAACCAGCAGAATCGGCAGGAGCAGAAAGCAGCTCTGAAAGTGGAGTATCCCGCAGTGCAGTGTAGAGATTCCACTGGCACCACATTCGGAGGAGCGGGTAGGCCGATGGACATTGACCAGGCCAGAGAGAAGCGGTTGTGCTTCAACTGTGGCGAACCAGGCCACATGAGCAGGAATTGCCCTCACAAGAGGAAGGCGTTGGTCAGAGGTATTATGTTGAATATGAGTGAGCAGGAACGTACAGATTTCATTAACGATTTGGGTTTTCCCAAGGCTCCTCAGTAGATATAGGTCTGCAGGAGCCTTCGCATACGGACATTTCGGAATTTGTTGATAATGGCGTTGATTATGTAATCAGTACAGGTACTAAACAGAAAAACACGTCCACCTTCACACACAAAACCGAAAAATCCGAAAAACCTATATGGTACAAACCCGACACCGCCGAGTGGCTGACTCAGAGAGTCAGAGAAGATCAGATCCCAAGAGCGGTGGGATTGTTGAGAACTTGGATGCCCTCCTCCCGAGAAAAAGAAGCTTCGGAGGAAACCGTCATGGATATACGAAAGCGGAATTGGAAAATGGCAGTCACCGCCATCAGAAGTCTCAAGAACAAGAGGAGCTACGTCCGTGGGACACGCAGCAAAAGTCTGAAACTCCCAGCAATACTCGAGACACTGGAGGATGGTCGACAAATTGTTACACAAGTGCTTCTTGACAGCGGAGCAACCGGCTCCTGTATCGACTCAGAATTCGTCAAATGACACAGTCTTATCACCAAGGATTTACCAGTCAAAACAATAGTCTATAACGCCGACGGCATGCTCAATGACGCCGGATCAATAGATAAGTATGTCGAGATACGAATGACTATCGGTGATCACTCGGAAATCATACAGTTTGGAGTAGTAGGTCTAGGAAAGAATAACATCTTTCTAGGACTAGACTGGCTACGACATCACAACCCGAGTATCAACTGGGAGACATCCGAATTAACCTTTGACAGGTGTCCGACATGATGCGGCTATAATCCACACTTTTGGACACCTGAAGATACTCATTCTAGAGCGGCATTACAGGAAGGCGAACAGCTTTTCCTGTTTGACTGGGACAGATATGTTCACGAGCAGGTACAGTCGAGGAAGTGGACGGAAAAACAAGCCAAAAAGGAAACAGTCCAAGAGTTCGACACTTCCAAGCCCTACATCGAAGAGTACCCCGATGTTTTCAGCCAGAAGGAATTCGACCAGCTGCCACAACGACGTCCTTGGGACCACGCTATCGATCTAACGCCAGGTTCTAAGCCTTTAGATTGTAAGGTGTACCCATTAAACCCAAAGGAACAAGAGGCGCTCGACAAGTTTCTTGAAGAAAACCTTCGAACTGGACGAATCCGACCTTCTACCTCGCAGATGGCATCCCCCTTCTTCTTCGTTAAAAAGAAAGATGGCACCTTATGACCAGTACAAGATTATCGTAAACTGAACGAGATGACGGTTAAAAACCGGTACCCACTTCCTCTCATTCAGGAACTAATTGATCGTTTAAAAGGCGCTAAAATCTTCACGAAGATGGATATCAGATGGGGATTCAACAACATCCGCATAAAGGAAGGTGACGAATGGAAAGCGGCTTTTCGAACTAACCAGGGGTTATTCGAACCGACCGTCATGTTCTTCGGACTCACTAACTCTCCTGCGACATTCCAAGGTTTCATGAACCATATCTTGCGAGACCTCGTCAATAGAGGTCATGTTATCGTTTACATGGATGACATACTGATTTTTACCGACAGTATAGAAGAACATCGACAAATCGTAAAACAAGTACTCGACATTCTACGAGAGCACAAGTTATTCCTTAAACCCGAAAAGTGTTCTTTCGGAAAACCGGTTATCGACTACCTCGGTATTATCATTGGTAACGGAACTATTCGCATGGATCCCAAGAAAGTACAAGCCGTTCGAGAATGGATTACTCCATGAAAGAAGCGCGACGTCCAGCAGTTCCTAGGATTCTGCAACTTCTTCCGGCAATTCATTCGTGGGTTCAGTCTGGTAGCAAAGCCACTAACACAGCTCACAGGAAATGGGACTTGGAAGTGGGAGAAAGGTCAGGAGGAGGCGTTCGAGGAGTTGAAACGCCGTATTTGTGAGGAAGTCATTTTATTGATTCCTCGTACCCACGGGAAATTCAGGGTGGAAGCTGACTCGTCTGATTATGCTAATGGCGCCGTTTTGTCCCAGTTCGTTGATGGTAGATGGTATCCTATTGCCTTTCGATCTCGTTCCCTTAATGAGGTCGAACGGAATTATGAAATCTACGACAAAGAGTTAATGGCAATAATGGATTCTCTTGACGATTGGAGACAATATTTACTAGGTGCAGAGGAACAGATTGAGATTTATACGGATCATGCAAACCTCCAGTACTTCAAAAAGCCGCAGAAACTCAACCGCCGACAAGCGCGCTGGGTACTGGAATTAGCGGAGTATAATTTCAATCTCGTTCACAAACCTGGTAAATCGATGACGAAAGCTGACGCCCTGTCGAGGATGACAGGTCTTGAGACGGGGGACAAGGACAACGAGAACATCGTTCTCCTGAAACCGGAACTTTTTATTCAAGCTCTCGACCTATCGGCTCCCGAAGATCTCCTGTTATCAGAGATCCGAAAGAGTAGAAACCAAGTAGATCGAACCGTACAGGATGCCCTAGCTGCCAAAAACCCAGAGTGGACTGAAAATGACAAAGTTATTACATGGAAAGGGCATGTTTATGTACCGAAAAACCGCCTACTCCTGTCATGAAACAATCTTTTTCCATTATTCTTTTCTTTTATTATTCCTTTTCTTTTCTTTTATTTACTTACCTAATCACCAAAGCGCTTACACTAGCGCTTATTATATTTTCATTATCATTTAGGTTACACGCGTCAACCTTATTGTTCTCGCGTTGTCGTTTCACTTAGGCGCGACTCTCTTGTGCCTGTCAGTTCATTGACAGGACGACGTCATTATCGTTCCGCTTCCATGCTTCTTTTTATATTGCCTTATTGTTTACTCACCTAATACCTACAGCTTTACTTATGGATACGAGCGACTCTTATTGTAGATCCTCATGGTTATGGCGCGAGACGTCTCTCACGGCTTCATATCCCAATAGTATATAAGACTTAGTATTTTGTAGTTATATTCCTTAGCTCTATTCTCGTCTATTCTCCTCGGTAGCTAGACTTGTAGTTGGGCTGTTTTATCCATCCGCTTTTTGCTTTTTCATCCTCTTGCTCATCGTCTATCGTGTGATGCCTGGTTGTCTCTTGTGAGAGCTAGCGAGTCGCTGACAACTCCGGTCCAAAATAATCACTCAGTACCACAATACACCATTAGCAGGACATCCAGGACAGTACAAGACCACGGAGTTGATCACTCAGGACTACTGGTGGCCAGGGGTGACACAAGATGCAGGGAAATACGTCGAAGGTTGCGAGAAATGCCAAGCTACAAAATCACATCGTACCAAGCCAGTCGGACAACTTCATCCACATGCGGTACCAACTGAACCATGGCAGATAATTGGCACTGATATGATAGGGGAACTACCAGAATCGGGAGGATATAACGCCATATCGGTGTTTATCGATCATTTTTCCAAAAGATTACGACTTGTTCCGTCACACACTACAGTCACATCAGAGGGAATGGCAAAGATCTATCGGGATCGTATTTTTTCTATCCATGGTATTCCACGAAAAATCATACATGATCGAGGACCTCAGTATCATTCTCGTTTCATGAAGGAACTCTACCGTCTTTTAGGAATAGAAGCAAACTACACCACGGCGTATCACCCACAGACCAACGGCCAGACAGAACGAACAAATCAGGAGATAGAACATTATCTCCGTTTGTTCATTAGCTATCATAAAAATGACTGGCATGAGTGGTTACCGCTTGCAGAATTCGCCTATAACGATCGAGTACACTCTGCGACGAAAGTCTCCCCCTTCTATGCTGACAACGGTAGACATCCCTATAAAGGCACGGCACCTCAAATGACTTCGGACAACCCCACAGCACAGGCGTTTGCAGATGGAATGAGGAAGGTTCGAGACGAAGTAGGAGCGGCCTTAGGAAAGGCCAACGAGGATATGAAGAAGTTTTATGACCGTAAGCGAAGAGTTGGAGTAGAGTACAAGCCAGGCGATAAGGTTTGGCTTGAGGGAACTAATTTATCGACAGACCAGCCGATGAAAAAGTTAGGAGATAAACGGTTTGGACCGTTTACAGTTCAGAAGAAGATAGGCGCTAGCTCCTATAAATTAGATATCCCCTCCACATGGAAACGTATCCATAACGTTTTTAACGAAGTCCTTCTCACTCCCTATAGAGAACCGCAATTCCCCTCTCAACCACGAAATACTCGCCCACCTCCTGTTGTCATAGGAGAAGAAGAAGAATTCGAAGTCGAGGAGATTCTCGACTCACGAAAGGTAGGAAGAGGAATCAAGTACAAGGTCAGGTGGAGAGGATACGGACCACATGAAGACACTTGGGAACCTCGGTCCAACATCACACATTCCTCCAATTTGTTGAAGGAATTCCATGACAAAAACCCGACCAAACCCAAACCCGCCACTCTAAGTAGACTCGAGATTCCTATTTCCTTATTTCTGACTGAATTATTCCGCCCTATGCCTCCACCAGACACCGAAAACACGCTATCACAATTACCCTCCGAAAATTTCGTTAGACGACAAGCGCTTCGTGGAACTCGCGCTCTAGGGAGGGGGTAATGTCATGAAACGATCTTTTCATTATTCTTTTCTTTTATTATTCTTTTCCTTTTCTTTTATTTACTTACTTAATCACCAAAGTGCTTACACTAGCGCTTATTATATTTTCATTATTATTTAGGTTACACGCGTCAACCTTATTGTTCTCACATTGTCATTTCACTTAGGCGCGACTCTCTTGTGCCTGTCAGTTCATTGACAGGACGACGTCATTATCGTTCCGCTTCCATGCTTCTTTTTATATTGCCTTATTGTTTACTCACCTAATACCTACAGCTTTACTTATGGATACGAGCGACTCTTATTGTAGATCCTCACGGTTACGGCGCGAGATATCTCTCACAGCTTCATATCCCAATAGTATATAAGACTTAGTATTTTGTAGTTATATTCCTTAGCTCTATTCTCGTCTATTCTCCTCGGTAGCTAGACTTGTAGTTGGGTTATCTTATCCATCCTCTTTTTGCTTTTTCGCCCTCTTGCTCATCGTCTATCGTGTGACGCCTGGTTGTCTCTTGTGAGAGCTAGCGAGTCACTGACACTTCTCCTGAAAGGGAATCTAATAGTTTTGGGTGTTCATTTTGTCATGACATGCCATACAGGATACGGTACTTACTTCGTTTTCTCCTACATTCCCTCTTTCCTTTACCTTTGTGACTACCTGAACCTTTCTCCATGTTTCCATATCCTTTTATTTCCATCTATCACTTGTCAGAACCTTCCATCACATTCCAGACACTTCTATTGGCTTCCCGCGCTGTCGCTTACTCATCCGAACCCTTGTATATATAGTACAGTACCTGACACCTAGTTCCCCATCTTGACCTCTTGGTCTTTGGAACTAGGTTAGTACCTGTATCATTGTTTACCTTCAATATACTTACTTGGTCTTTGGAACTAGTTTTCCTTGTGCGACCCTAGTGATTGGCCCCTGCGCTATCACTGCTGTCTTGATCATTTTATATTTCAGCCTTCATGTGTGGTGCTAGCCCCACCCCTCACTTTGGTTTGTGCTTCGAGCCTGTGCTTTCTCTGTGCTTTCCCCCATCGTCACCACAACATCCACAGCAGCGAAAGCAATTCCTGGGCTGACTGCAGTTCTCAACCCTGTCCAAACACCGTTGCCAACTCCATCAGTAAAGAAGAGAATCTTTCTGATGGTACCGTGATCACACCCATCCTAACCCCTGCTCCAACTGTACCCCCACCCACTATGTCAACCCCCGAAGTCAACACCAATCAGCTCATGGCACAGCTCACGGCCAACCTCCACAAAGCCTCAGCCAAGTCCAGTATGAATAAGCCTGAGCTCTTCAAAGGCTCTAGTAGTGCAGAAGCACGTCGCTTCATTGCTCAGTATCAAAGCTGGGCAATGGAACAACCAGATTTGAGCAACAATGAAGGAAAGCTGATCAAGGCAGCGCTAGGATTCTTCTCAGGCAAGGCTGCTGACTGGGCCACACCGTACCTCCTAGAATTCAGCCATAACCAACAACCCTTCAATGGATGATGGGAAGACTTCAAAACAGCCTTCACCCTCTGATTTGAATCCATTGATGCAGGTATGGAGGCCCGGAATGCAATCCAGCATCTCAGGCAGGCAAAAGGTCAAACGGTAGCGGAATTTGCACAGAATTTCAAGGACATTGGTGATCGGACCGGACTTTCAGATGTCGACCTGCGAGAACACTTCCATAGCGGCCTCAACCCAGAGATCTGACAAAATCTCATTGTGGTCAATATAGCCCAGGGACTAGCTCCCACCCTGGAGGAGGCTATTAGGCGAGCAATTTCAGTGGATGTGTTCCTGCACGATCCCACCATGACAGGTCGCAATCCAGGCACCTCCCATATCTCCTCCCCCCCTGCCAACTCCCATGCTATGGATGTCGACGCCATGCACACCAGTGGTAATAGCAGAGAGAGCTTTGTGGCCCGGATGAGAGGCAGGTGCTATGGCTGTGGTTCTCAAAGTCATGAGAAAAGGAACTGCTCATACAAGGAAATGGTATGTCATTACTGCGAGCGACCAGGTCACCTAGAGTCAGTTTGCCAAGACAAGTTCATGGGTCTAGAGCGTGGCCGGGGTAAATGCCAACAACCCCACTGTCAACAAGTGGCAGCTTCCTCTTCGACACCCTTCACTCTCTTCCCCAATGAACCCGTCCAAATCGCTGCCTCTACTCCAGTTCCTATTGCCCCGCCCCCAGTCACTCCTGACCTCTCCACTCAGATTGCCCAGCTCTAGGAGCTCCTGAACAGAGCCAATGCCATGGCCCCAGCACAAGGTTCGCAGGAGGGTTTTTAAAGCGGGTACCCGTCTCCGCTGCACTGAGAGTACCCGTTAATCAATTTGCTATACTACATTCTACCTCCACATATGATTCGCTTTCCACCTGTAAAATACCTACTATTTCGGAATTGAATTCCAATTCATCACACTTCCGAATTAATGCGAAACTAAGAGGAAGGAATCACAGTATAGCAACTGCGGCCATGATTGATTCTGGGGCCACTGCCCTATTTCTGAACCAGGAGTTTGTCAACTGCCACCATGTAAGGACCTTTACACTCAGGAAACCTATTGGTGTCTTTAACATTGATGGGTCTGCTAACCGAGCAGGGCAAATCATGCACTTTGCACATCTAGCCCTGACTGTTGATGACCAAGAACAGTGGACAGACTTGCTAATAACCAACCTGGGAAGCGAAGATCTAATTCTGGGACTCCCTTGGTTACGTAAAGCCAATCCAGATATTGACTGGGAGAAAGGATGACTCTCAGTCAAACCACAACAGACAACGATAGAGCAGGTGGTAGAGCAAGATACTGCAGAGGAAATCGAAACAGTCATCACTCCTGAATTCTGTCAGCAACTCGCTAGCTCTCACAAGAGACAACCAGGCGTCACACGATAGACGATGAGCAAGAGGGCGAAAGAGCAAAAAGATGATGGATAAGATAACCCAACTACAAGTCTAGCTACCGAGGAGAATAGACGAGAATAGAGCTAAGGAATATAACTACCAAATATCTAGTCTTATATACAAAATGGGATATGAAACCGTGAGAGACGTCTCGCACCGTAACCGTGAGGACCTACAATAAGAGTCGCTCGTATCCATAAGTAAAGCTGTAGGTATTCGGTGAGTAAACAATAAGGCAATATAAAAAGAAGCATGGAGGCGGAACAATAATGACGTCGTCCTGTCAATGAACTGACAGGCACGAGAGAGTTGCGCCTAAGTGAAACGACAACGCGAGAACAATAAGGTTGACGCGTGTAACCTAAATGATAATGAAAATATAATAAGCGCTAGTGTAAGCGCTTTGGTGATTAGATAAGTAAAAAAAAGAAAAAGAATAATAAAAGAAAAGAATAATGGAAAAAGATCGATTCATGACATTACCCCCTCCCTAGAGCGCGAGTTCCACGAAGCGCTTGTCGTCTAACAAAATTTTCGGAGGGTAATTGTGAGGGTGTATTTTCGGTATCTGGCGGAGGCATAGGGCGGAATAACTCGGTAGGGAACAAGGAAATAGGGATTTCGAGTCGACTCAGGGTAGCGGGTTTGGGTTTGTTCGGGTTTTTATCATGGAATTCCTTCAACAAATCGGAGGAATGGGTGATGTTGGACCGAGGTTCCCAAGTGTCTTCATGTGGTCCGTAACCTCGCCACCTGACCTTGTACTTGATCCCTTTTCCTACCTTTCGTGAATCGAGAATCTCCTCGACTTCGAATTCCTCTTCTTCTCCTACGACGACAGGAGGTGGACGAGTGTTTCGTGGTTGAGAGGGAAATTGCGGTTCTCTATAGGGAGTGAGAAGGACTTCGTTGAAAACGTTATGGATACGTTTCCACGTAGAGGGAATATCTAGTTTATAGGAACTAGCACCTATCTTCTTCTGAACTGTAAACGGTCCAAACCGTTTATCTCCTAACTTTTTCATTGGCTGGTCTGTCGATAAGTTAGTTCCCTCAAGCCAGACCTTATCACCTGGCTTGTACTCTATTCCAACTCTTCGCTTTCGGTCATAAAACTTCTTCATGTCCTCGTTGGCCTTTCCTAAGGCCGCTCCTACTTCGTCTCGAACCTTCCTCATTCCATCTGCAAACGCCTGTGCTGTGGGGTTGTCCGAAGTCATTTGAGGTGCCGTGCCTTTATAGGGATGTCTACCGTTGTCAGCATAGAATGAGGAAACCTTCGTCGCAGAGTGTACTCGATTGTTATAGGCAAATTCTGCAAGCGGTAACCACTCATGCCAGTCATTTTGATGATAACTAATGAACAAACGGAGATAATGTTCTATCTCCTGATTTGTTCGTTCTGTCTGGCCGTTGGTCTGTGGGTGATATGCCGTGGTGTAGTTTGCTTCTATTCCTAAAAGACGGTAGAGTTCCTTCATGAAACGAGAATGATATTGCGGTCCTCGATCATGTACTATTTTTCGTGGAATGCCGTGGATAGAAAAAATACGATCCCGATAGATTTTTGCCATTCCCTCTGATGTGACTGTAGTGTGCGACGGAACAAGTCGTAGTCTTTTGGAAAAATGATCGATAAACACCGATATGGCGTTATATCCTCCCGATTCCGGTAGTTCCCCTATCATATCGGTGCCGATTATTTGCCATGGTTCAGTCGGTACCGCATGTGGATGAAGTTGTCCTACTGGTTTGGCACGACGTGACTTTGTCGCCTGGCATTTCTCGCAACCTTCTACATATTTCCCTGCATCTCGTGTCACCCCTGGCCACCAGTAGTCCCGAGTAATCAACTCCGTAGTTTTGTACTGTCCTGGATGTCCCGCTAGTGGTGTATCGTGGTACTGAGTGATTATTTTGGACCGAGTAGGCGGTTTTTTGGTACATAAACACGCCCTTTCCAGGTAATGACTTTGTCGGTCTCAGTCCACTCTGGATTTTTCGCAGCGAGGGCATCCTGTACAGTTCGGTCTACTTGGTTTCTACTCTTTCGGATCTCTGATAACAGGAGATCTTCGGGAGCCGATAGGTCGAGAGCTTGAATAAAAAGTTCCGGTTTCAGGAGAACTATGTTCTCGTTGTCCTTGTCCCCCGTCTCAAGACCTGTCATCCTCGACAGGGCGTCAGCTTTCGTCATCGATTTACCAGGTTTGTGAACGAGATCGAAATTATACTCCGCTAATTCCAATACCCAGCGCGCTTGTCGTCGGTTGAGTTTCTGCGGCTTCTTGAAGTACTGGAGGTTTGCGTGATCCGTATAAATTTCAACCTGTTCCTCCGCACCTAGTAAATATTGCCTCCAATCGTCGAGAGAGTCCATAATTGCCATAAGTTCTTTGTCGTAAATCTCGTAATTACGCTCAACCTCATTGAGGGAACGAGAACGAAAGGCAATAGGATACCATCTACCATCAACGAACTGGGACAAAACGGCGCCATTAGCATAATCGGACGAGTCAGCTTCCACCCTGAATTTCCCGTGGTTACGAGGAATCAACAAAACGACTTCCTCACAAATACGGCGTTTCAGCTCCTCGAACGCCTCTTCTTGACCTTTCTCCCACTTCCAAGTCCCATTTCCCGTGAGCTGTGTTAGTGGCTTTGCTACCAGGCTGAACCCACGAATGAATCGCCGGAAGAAGTTGCAGAATCCTAGAAACTGCTGG
>JAOTPV010000274.1:0-22745 GCA_028011355.1 Lentinula aciculospora
AAATGATCGTGGGGAAATACGAAGTAAATTACTTCGCGAGGTAAAACGATCCTAGACCTAAGTAGTCGGACCTTGACTCCACTATTAGTAGAGCCCTCGACACTTTGCATGTCCGTAAGAGAAGAAAGGTAAATGTGTTCCATTCGCGATGACTATCGCGGAACGTACTGACAGTGAGGATGTTTAAAATGATGATACAGATAGAGAGGATTAATTGGTATCACTATCAAAGTGCTATCAAGGTTGATATTTAAACTAAGGAACTACCTATTCAATACCGTAGCTTTATACTAAAGGTAAGTCAGGATCGCGAAGCAATGCCATGCCCAAATGGGTTAGCTCGTAAGTAAAGAACAAAGGAAGGATATAAAAGGGATAGTATAAATCCGATAAGAATGATAAGAGATAAGAGTGAATACTTCGCGTCGGAATTCCTTCGCAAAGTAATTGCATAGTGGTGAAAGGTTATAAGTAATATCTAAGTAGCAGAATGGATCGCAAAGCTTTGTAAAGACTTAGCTTGCATAGATATAACATTATTGACATGAAACACAGGGTGGATGCGGTCCAGAGACAGTGGGAGGTCTAAACGGTAGTCTAGAGGACCAACCTTCTCCAAAATAGCATAGGGACCTAGTTGTAGGTCCCCCAGTTTCTTGCTAGAAAGTTGGAGCTTGATGTCTTCTGTGCTCAGCCAAACCTGGTCTCCCACTTGGAACTGGGGTGCCTTTGTGTTTTCCCCATTCGTAGTTTTCTTTTTGCCGTCTTTTTCCCAGATGTAGTGCTGCCCCAGCATCCTGTCGTGCCTCTCGAAGTATTTGGATGTGATCGTCCACGGCCGGAATCACACTCCATTGTCCCCCCAGGGATGTTGAACAAGGGAAGGTAGCCATAGGTGATTTCAAATGGTGATGTTCCAAGTGCAGAGTGGGTGTGAGAGTTAATCACAAACTCCGCCATTGGCAAATGCTCTGCCCAGTCATCCTGGCGGCATCCCACATACAGCCTGAGGTACTTTTCAACTTCTTGGTTTGCCTGTTCGGTTTGTCCATTTGCTTGGGGATGATATCCCGATGTGAGATTTGATTTAATCCCTAGGCAGGAGAGTAACAAACGCATGAGTTTTGCTGCAAACTGAGGTCCTTGGTCTGAGAGAAAGCGGAGGGGGGAGACCATGGAGGCAGAAAATTTCGCAGTAGTAGATGTCGGCCATGCCTGCTGCTGTGATGGAGGTTGTGCAAGGAATTGCATGGATTTGTTTCCCATAGAGATCGGTGCAGACTAGAATAGCGTCATATCCTTGTGAATTGGGCAACTGTGTGATCAGGTCAACTCCCACTTCTTCCCACAGGCCTGTCGGGACATCTAGAGGTAATGCTACTGCTCATGGGTGTCTCTGTATCTTTTTCCTTGCGCAAGTCTCACATCCTTCCACGTACTTTTCTACAAAGGAGTGTAGGGTGGGCCACCAAAAATGGGTGCTGATGAGGTCAAGGGTGTTGTGAGTCCGGGGTGGCCAGCAGAGGGGTTTATCATGGCATTGTTTGAGTACTTCTGTCCATAAGCCATCATCGGGTGGGGACATATACCCTACCTTGGTGGTACACTAGTCCATTATCTTCCTCCCATTCTGCTATTCCATTGGCCAAGCGTTGGAGACCCTTCCGCCTGAGTTCTTCCAGTCCTTCCAGTACTTGGGCCTCCCTTCGCGATGCCTTCTGGATGTGGTCCTCCAGCGGATTCTGTAGTGAGGTTGCTGCTATTTGCATAAAGTGGGCTGGTTTCAGAACGATCTGTTGTCAATTATCTTCGCTGTCCAAAACTTGATGTGCCGCCATGCGAGAGAGTGTGTCTGCCTGAGTGTTGGCCTTGCCTGGGGCAGTGAGTGAGCTGGAAATCAAAGCAGGACAGCCACAGTGCCCATCGCGCTTGCCGTCTACTGAGGTCCTGAGCAGAATGCCAGAATTCCAGGTTTGCATGGTCAGTGAGGATCTCGAACAGTTGTGGTGAACCTTCCAGGAAGCTTCTCCAGTCCTTTAATGCTTCAATGATGGCAAGCATCTCTCGGTCATAGATTTCGTAGTTTTGTTCGGCTGGTTGCATGGAAGCTGATCAAAATGTTACTGGGTGCCACTGGCCATCGTCTTGTTTCTGCATTAGGGCTCCTCCTGTTGCAAAGCCTGATGCATCTACCTCGAGTTGTGTGAGCCTATTAGGGTCCCAGAGTGCCAGTACCGGGTGCTGTGATAAATGTTTCCCTTAGGGTGTCGAATGCTTGTTGCTGGTGTGTCCCCCAACTGAAGCCTGCATCCTTTTTTGTTAGGTCATTCAGAGGGCGTGCTATGCGGGCAAAGTTCCGTATGAATCAATGGTAGAAGTTAGCAAAACCTAGGAATCCCCATAGTTCTCGCAGATTATTTGGGGTAGGCCAGTCGCGGACTGCAGCTACCTTTACTGGGTCCATGCGCACTTCCCCTTCTAATATCACTAGTCCCAAGTACTCAATCTGGAGTTCTTCAAACTCACATTTCTCGGGGTCGCAGGTAGAGGTCGTGCTTTTCTAGCCGGTTTTAGTACCTCCCGCACTACCTGCCGGTGTTCTTGCAAATCATTGCTGAAGATGAGGATGTTGTCTAGGTAGACCGCTACCTTCCCCCGCTGCCACTAGGTCTGAAAAGATGGAGTTCATGAGCGCTTGGAAGGTAGCTGGGGAGTTGGTGAGACCAAAGAACATTACACTGGGTTTGAATAACCCTCGGTTGGTTGCAAAAGTGGCCCTTCCACTCATCACCCTCCTTAATCCGGACATTGTTGTAGCCCCAATCTGACATCAAAATTTGGTGAAGTACCATGCCCCCTGCAGACAGCTGACAATGTTGGCAACCAGTGGGAGCGGATAGCAGTTCTTTAGGGTTACCTGATTGAGTTTCCTGTAATCCTGTACAAAGTGGAGCTTCCCGTCTTTCTTCTTAATGAAGAAGACAGGTGAAGACAGTGGTGACTTTGAGGGATGAATGTAGCCTTTCTGGAGGTTGTCGTCCAGAAAACGTTCGAGTTCGCCTTGTTCATTCAATGACATTGGATAAACTTTTGTGCACATGGGTTTCAGGTGCACCCTGGGATCAATTCGATGGCATGATCCCAGGGTTGGTGGTCAGGGAGGCACTCTGAAGCAGTTTCAGAGAATACTTTTTCGGAATCATGGTAGGGTTCTGGGACCATTTCTTCAAAGGTTTTCCACAGGTTTTGCTTTGTGGGCCTGTTCTGCTAGCTGTTGGGAGTAGGTGAACCCTGCAGCGCACCAGACCTCCTCTGTTTGTTTGTGTAAAATACCTGACTTCACCCATGCACGTTGGGTTAGTCGATTGGCTCAAATGTGGTGTATAGGCGAATCCTCTGCCTCCTCCTCTGATATGCTCGGGGGGAATTCAGGAGTGATGACTGTTTCGATTTCCTCTGCAGTATCTTGCTCTTCCACCTCCTCTATTGCTGTTTGGTTGTGATCTGACTGAGAGTCTCCTTTCCCCCAGTCGATATCTGGATTGGTTTTACATAGCCAGGGGAGTCCTAAAATTAGGTCTTCGCTTCCCAGGTTAGTTATTAGCAAGTCCATCCACCGTTCTTGCTTATCCACAGTCAAGGCTAGACGTGCAAAGTGTGTGATCTGCCCTGCTTGGTTAGCAGACCCATCAATGTTAAAAAATGCCAATGGGTTTCCTGAGTGGGAAGGTCCTTACACGGTGGCGGGGTGACAAACTCTTGGTTCAAGAATAGAGCAGTGGCTCCAGAATCAACCATGGCTGCAGTTGCTATACTGTGATTTCTTCCTCTTAGTTTTGCGTTAATTCGGAAGTGAGATGAATTGGAGTTCAATTCCGAAATAGTAGATATTTTACAAAATGAAGAGAATCGTATGCGGATGTAGAATGTATAGCAAACTGGTTTACGGGTACTCTCGATGCAGCCGAGATGGGTACCCACTTTAAAAACCCTCCTGAGAACCTGGTACTGGGGCCATGGGCGTTGGCTCTGTTAAGCAGCTCCTGGAGCTGTGTGATCTGGGTGGAGAGGTCAGGAGTAAGTGGGGGGCAGAGCAGTGGGGGCTGGAGTGGAAGCAGTGATTTGGACAGGTTCGTTGGGGAAGAGGGTGAAGGGTTGTCGAAGAGGAAGCAGCAACTTGTTGGTGGCAGGGTTGTTGATGCTTACCCCGGCCCTGTTCTAGACCCATGAACTTGTCTTGGTAGACTGATTCTAGGTGGCCTCATCGCCCACAGTAGCGGCAAACTGTCTCCTTGTATGAGCAGTTCCTCTTTTTGTGACTCTGCGAGCCACAACCATAACACCTACCTCTCATCTGAGCCACAAAGCTTTCTCTGCTGTTACCACTAGTGTGCGTGGCACTCAACATCCATAGCATGGGAGTTGGCAGGGGGGGGAGAGGTTATGGGAGGTGCCTGGATTGCAACCAGTCATGGTGGGATCGTGCAGGAACACATCCACTGAAATTGCTTGCCTAATAGCCTCCTCTAGTGTGGGGGCTGGTCCCTGGGCTATATTGACCACAATGAGATTTTGTCGGATCTCTGGGTTGAGGCCGCTATGGAAGCGTTCTCGCAGGTCGACATCTGAGAGCCCGGTCCAATCACCAAAGTCTTTGAAGTTCTGCGCAAATTCCGCTACCGTTTGGCCTTTTGCCTGCCTGAGATGCTGGATTGCATTCCGGGCCTCCATACCTGCATCAATGGATTCAAATCGAAGGGTGAAGGCTGTTTTGAAGTCTTCCCCATCATCCATTGAAGGGTTGTTGGTTGTGGCTGAATTCCAGGAGGTACGGTGTGGCCCAGTCTGCAGCCTTGCCTGAGAAGAATCCTAGCGCTGCCTTAATCAGCTTCCCTTTGTTGTTGCTCAGATCTGGTTGTTCCATGCCCAGCTTTGATACTGGGCAATGAAGCGACATGCTTCCGCACTACTAGAGCCTTTGAAGAGCTCGGGCTTGTTCATACTGGACTTGGCTGAGGCTTTGTGGAGGTTGGCCATGAGCTGATTGGTGTTGTCTTTGGGGGTTGACATAGTGGGGTGGGGGTACAGTTGGAGCAGGGATTAGGATGGGTGTGATCACGGTACCATCAGAAAGGTTCTCTTCTTCACTGATGGAGTTGGCAAAAGTGTTCGGACAGGGTTGAGAACTGCAATCAGCCCAGGAACTGCTTTTGCTGCGGTGGATGTGGGTTTGGGTCTTTAGTGTCAAAAGTGTGGGTAGGCAGAGCAGTCAATAGCTTGGGCGGGCAGGCTTGGTGTGGCAGTGTTTGTAGATGTGGTGAAAGCAGAGCCTGCAAGGATAACCTAATCGGTAGGCTATTGGTTGCAGTAAGGGATCTTGACCTAATGTCACAAAGAGGTGACAACGGTGGCAGGCGGGAGTGGAGACTTGGACAGAAACGGACAGATACTGGTCCCAATGACAAAGTTATCTTGATAATAAATACAGAGAAGTAAGTAGTGACATACCTGGTCCCAACGACAAAGAGGTCAAGATAAGGGACCAGGTTGTGGGGGAACTGGCTTATATATACAGGGTAAAGTGTGGGAACTATGATGTAATACTGTATAGCTCAGGCACAAGGAATGGAACGGAACTGATAAAATGGGATGGAAGGTTCCAGAGTAATTATTGTAGGTAAGGGTGCTCGGATGGTGTATCGTAAGGAAAGAAAAATGATAGGGGGTGGCTCACTTCATGACAGACGTGCCATGCACATAATTCTTCACCAACGTTCTCACATAGTGACCAGCCATAGTGGCTATCCATGAGCTGAATAAGTCACTGCTACATGGTGCACGTTGAGACTCCATGATGCTGCACGAGTCACAGAAGACATGAAAAGCCAACAAGCCAGCTGCATATGTGGCAAGTGTGCTGCTAGCATAACCGTGTATCAATACCCTGTTGCACCCGCTCTTCAAACTCATTGGGTAGGGTCAATGGTTCTCCACTGCTGTCTCGAAAGACCTGTGCAGTTGCAGGTTTCCACCTAATCAGTTGTTCACGAGGCAGCACAGTGTGGGTGCAACAACAAGGGAAGTGGAGTCAATTGGAAGGATATTGATGAATAGAATTAGTAGCTATGTTACCAACAGATTCATTAGAAGTAGCAATTGTGGGATATGTAGAAGTAGCGGAGCAATTACCAGAAGGTATTCTGGAAGGTATTGAGTAAACGAGCTTCCTCTGTGAGTTGCCATTGCTCGAAGGATTTATGTCCGGTGTTAAGACTGTTCTGGTGATATTCTGTAAGGTCTAGAGTGAGTAGGATAGTGTAGAGGGATCCGATAGTGTACGGTATCGTACAGTTGACTACTGATCAGTAGTAATGGATAATAGCAAAGTCAAACAAGAACCTTAGCACCACTTTTGGTAGTGCCCCCGCTATGTCGTAGTGGTTCCATTGATGTTTGTAGATTTCGGGCATCTGGAAGTCGACTGGATAAGTTCGGACAACTAGAAGGGTAAGACTGGAAAGTCCGGATGGATTTATAGTGATAATCTCTCTAGATCGGAATGATCTAAGTTGATATTTAACTGGAGAACTATCTACTGGACACTAATGCTTATATACCAGTAATCCTAATTGTTAAAAGAAGAACAATGAGTATCTGGGATAAGACAATAAGTATTGTCAAAAGTTCCCAATAATATAAATAAAAGATAATAGTGTGAGAATTAAAAGTAATTGTATCTGTTAACATTGGATGTGTCATATGGTCTGGTCCCGAACCGATATGGAAAGGAAAGGAATGACTTATAATTGTTGGTTCCATATGTTCCATACGAGGTAGCAGAAGCATACCCGTAACACTAAGGAATATGACTACAAAGTATCCTGTCTTATAAACATATAGTAAGTGTCATGAAACGATCTTTTTCCATTATTCTTTTCTTTTATTATTCTTTTCCTTTTCTTTTATTTACTTACCTAATCACCAAAGCGCTTACACTAGCGCTTATTATATTTTCATTGTTATTTAGGTTACACGCGTCAACCTTATTGTTCTCGCGTTGTCGTTTCACTTAGGCGCGACTCTCTCATGCCTGTCAGTTCATTGACAGGACGACGTCATTATCGTTCCGCTTCCATGCTTCTTTTTATATTGCCTTATTGTTTACTCACCTAATACCCTACAGCTTTACTTATGGATACGAGCAACTCTTATTGTAGATCCTCACAGTTACGGCGCGAGATGTCTCTCATGGCTTCATATCCCAATAGTATATAAGACTTAGTATTTTGTAGTTATATTCCTTAGCTCTATTCTCGTCTATTCTCCTCGGTAGCTAGACTTGTAGTTGGGTTGTTTTATCCATCCTCTTTTGCTTTTTCATCCTCTTGCTCATCGTCTATCGTGTGACGCCTGGTTATCTCTTGTGAGAGCTAGCGAGTCGCTGACAGTAAGTGAAACTATAAGAGCTCTCTCACACCCATAACAATGAGGATATATAAGTGAGTTGCTTGTATCCCTAAGTAAAGCTGTAGGTATACAATGAGTAAATAATAAGACCAATGTAAAGAAAATATGGATGCAAGACAATAATGATGATGACCTGTCAATGAACTGACAAGCATGAGAGAGTCGTACCTAGATGAAACAACAATGCAAGAATGATAGGGTTGCCACATGTAATTTAGAATGGAAATGAAAATATAATAAGTGCTGATGTCAACACCAGAGTGCTTAAGTAAAAGAATATTAACAAGAAAAGAAAAGAATAATAGAAAAAGATGCTTTTGTAATAATGCAGCTAACATGATGTTGGCCTTTGTTTGGCCATGGTTCATTTTTCCACTCAATGTCCATGATGCCCCCATCCTCAACACTTTTACCCAGCTCACCACACCCAACTGCCTTCAAGATGCGAAAGAGTTTTGCTGCAAGCAATGCCTTAACATCCTGGCTTTTCAAGACACACAGGCCCCAGTTCAAGAACTCCTCAATTGTTCCTCAAACAATCACTTCCTCAATCCCAATCAAATTTCAAGTTTCTTATGCATTATACAAACACCTCAATTCTCTTTCATGCTCTCAAAATGGAGGTCCTGTCACAAAGCGGTGGCAATGGTGGTAAGGCAGAGTGGAGACTTAGACAGAAACAGGTACAGAGAAGTCAAGTAAAGACATACCTGGTCCCCACAACAAAGAGGTCAAGATAAGGGACCAAGTCATGGGGGGCTGACTTATATGTACAAGGTGGAGTGCAGGAACCATAATGTAATACTGTATAATTCAGGCACCAGGAAGGGAGCAGAACTGATAAAAAGGGATGGAAGGTTCCAGATCACTTATTGTAGGTAAGAGTGCTCGGATGGTGTATTATAAAGAAAGGAAAATAATAGGGGTGGCTCACTTCATGACAGCTCTTCAAACCTATTCCAAGTTTTCTCAACCTTCATCATGTTCCATCATTCCCTCAAGCTCACCAGCACACATATTACAATCTGTTACTCATCTTCTGAACATTTACAGGTCTATTCTTGGCTGAGTCGGGCTTCAATCTCAAGGTGACAGTCAGGTGAGTTTTCCGTTGTTTTCTGAGATATTGAACTGATTCCGTTCAATTTTTGAAGATGTCCAAAAGCAGTCTTTTATATGACACAGAATGGAGCAGGTACATGAAGGGTTTTCTCTCTTCGTAGCATGTATGTCTTGTACTACGTACCGTCCGTGTAGCTCTCCTCAATGCAGCAATAAAATATTTCGTACGGAATGTATCGGGTCTGATTACGGAAAAAGATCGGGCACAGATTACAAAGGAAGAGACCCGGCCTCTCCTCGTACCGGTACCGGTTTGTCCTGAGCGCGGCGGGGCTGATTAGCCCTAAGTTGATATTTTTCAAACCTGAGCTCATTTGATCCTAGGTTCGGACCTACGGATTCCATATCTGACTCGAGCTAGGTCCGACCCAGGGTTAAAGGGTCTACGTTTAAACTCTGTTTAATAGTATTACTTGCCTGTGTAGAAAAGGAACACAAGTATTTATGCAGTGTTCGGAGTCAAGGGCAGTGTTTCAGCATGCGTTTAGGAGAGCAGAACTCCTACTGCGAACCTTTTGCAAGCGTCATTCATGTATGCATTTTCCGTATACACCAACATTCACGCTACAGATCCTTGTTTTTTTTACCAATATTCCGTTTCAGAGAACTGAAGCTCCTTCTCCATAACTTGATTTAGCTGTAGTTGTTTCCCCCACTCCCGGATCGCCTCGAAATCTCGACACGTATATGCATTTGAATCGGAAAGCTCGAATTCCTCTGTATCTGGATTGCGCGAATACACCATAGGGTTGATATCCGCAGTGCACATGAGGGATTGACGAAGACTGTCAATACACCATGATATCTTGTCGGTAGATGGGGAAGACGAGTATTCGTTTGAGTGAACGAAGTTCCGGATAGAATTGGGATGAGAGAATTGGAGGAAGGTCAGCGAGGATAGCTTGATTCCAACTTAAACAAGGGAAGATAACTGACAAGGCAATGTAGCTGGCCGAAGACGTCAAGCTCGATGAGGTATACCGGCTCAACGTTATGGGAGGTACTAGTTACTCGGACCCTATGTCCATGTGTCGATTTGAAATGTTTTGGGATCAATTCGGCATTGTTGCCGTGTTACGGCACTTTTCAGCTCTTCATTCGGGGTATATACCCCAAGTAGGTATACTCAAGTCTAAGTATTGAGGCCTGAGGCGCGGGGAAGTCGGGACAGGCTATCAGCTCTCTATGTTGTCCGACACCATTCCTCGGTCGCGGTTAGTAGCGGGTCTGTGAGGGATGTAGTTACAGATCGCTCGCGAGGTTGTGTAATGTATTCTGCAGTATTTGTTAGTACGTGTTCCGCCTTGCAGGTAGGTATCGAAGAATGAAAGATGAAGGAAAGCTGGTAACACTCCACACCCATGATGGAAAGACCGAATCAAGAGGTACACCAACTCTCCTCACAGATATATATGCCTCCCCAAGGGTTGGTTTTCTCCTCACAACAAGGTCAAAAGACTGTGGAAGCTTATTCAAAGTGATACTACAAACTCTGCAGAGATTGGCTTTCTAATCGAGGTTGTGTAGACCATCCAGTGTTTTCCTCCTCTTCTAATCCACTTGAAGGAACCACTCGTCTTTGCGAGACGTGTTGCGCAAATATTGGTGATCTATCGAAACGCAGTCAGGGCGATTCCACAAGGTAATGTACATCGGAATCCTATACTTCGGAATCCTATACTATAAATTAGGGCGGTGCGCCTAAACCAGCGCTTTTTCTTATTAGTCATTATTTATGTCAGCAAAACTGTCAACGTTTTAGTGCTGCGGCGGCAGCGGCAACTTAAGTTTTTCCCACACATTACAATACACAATCTTGCGACGTGTTTGCTGCATGTTTGCTGAGTTGACTTAGGTTTTTCTCACACATTACTTCAAGCTTGCAATGTGTTTGCTGCATGTTTGCTGCATGCATTGCATGATAATTATGCTCTCCTTTGTTTCCCTTTCCCATCTTCTACTATAATTTCACACTATAATTGAAGTTCCTGATAGAGGAAATTTGACTACAGATAAAATGATTGGTTTCTTACAAGCTATTGACCTGTGTGCAGGCTCTGACTACTATTCTCACTTTAAGGGATTCTGAGTCACCTCCCAATACACCTCAACATTGACAACAAAATGCTGATCGTGAGAGGGAACGACAAACACGTACCCTAGGCAGCCCTGAAAATCGATGTACACCTCAACCATCACCACATGGTGGACCAATACCATTCCAACTCAATATACCTCAAAATTATGTACCTTCCCAGCATTCACAAGATGATCTATTTCAAGTAATCAACCATAATGGCCAAGAGTTTCAATTGACTCAAGGAATTGCTAATCAACTCAGAAATTTACCTCCACTACTACCAACACGGGGCCATGGCCGTGGCCGTACTTCAAATCAAGCAGTTGTAGGTGTAAAAATTCAAATACATAGTGCTGTGGCCACCAATCAATATCTTTACCTTATAGTCTCTTCATAATCAGAATCAGAATGCCCATGCAGGACCATCAAATTTGGCATATCAAAATCAGGTATTAGCATACTTATTTAGAGATTTTAAGGCTCATTTATTCTCTTGGTAGTTTCCTCACTTACCTGCTGAGCTACAAGCTCAACTAGCATTTGTACAGCCTCACCCTGCAAGACCAACATTGAGACAGAATCATAGAAGGGCCCAAAGTCATATCTGTAATACATTCTTTTCTATATTACACTATTTATTGCTGACTATCTTTACTTTCAGAATCTATATCATTTAATCCAGAAAGGCTGACCCATGAGCATGAGAATAATGATCCTCCACAAGATGACTTTGAGAATAGCCAGAGACTTCCACCAGGTCCTGGCTATCTCACACCAGAAGGCCATGACATGCACCAACAACATGAACAGTTGCAAAATGTGATGCACAACTCCCAAGAGGTGCATGAGCAGCACTTGCAACAGCAAGAAATTGATGTGGGAGATCATGAACATCAAAATGATGCTCCAGATGAGCCTATTCCAATAGGTCTACAACCTATTGAGAATGATTGGATTTATAACTTCTGTTCTTTGGGAAAAATGGATATAGAGTGTCCATTTTGTGGTGCATTGCATTGGCAAGCAGAGAGACTTATACATTCCTCTGTAATAAATCCTAAATTTGGAGTGTGCTGCAAATCAGGGAAGATTCAGCTACCTATGTTACAAAGTCCACCTATTGAAATCAGGAATCTCTTTACTGGAGTTGATCATAACTCAAAGCACTTTTTAGACAACATAAGGAGTTATAATTCTGCTTTTGCTTTTGTATCATTGGGCCTTAAGATTCAACCACAGAATGATCCTGAACTTCCAAATACTGGGCCAAGGCAGTTTAAAATTAAGGGTGCACTTTGGCATTCTCTAGGCTCCCTTTTGCCTGAGGGTGACAAACCCCCAGTATATGCACAGCTTTACATAGTTGCACCTGAGACTGCTTTAGAGCAGCACTTAGCCAATAACAGACATCATGGTACTGGGTTACTGTCATCTGTTATGCAAACAATATCTGATTGCCTTCACCGCAATAATAACTTTGTGAATCTCTACAGATCAGCATACCAGAGAATACAAAACCTTCAGGCACAGGCTCCAAATTCCCTAAATGGTGCTTATATCAAACTGCATTTCAGTGATACAAATGATCCTAGGAGATATAATATGCCATCAGCTGATGAGGTTGCAGTTGTTCTTCCAGGCCCAGGTACTGCCACAGATCATCGAGATATTATCCTTCAATGTAAGGAGGGGCCACTGAAACGTATATATGAAACCAATCCTGCATATGCACCTTTACATTATGTTTTACTGTTTCCCAGAGGTGAACTAGGATGGCACCTAAATATCAAATATGCAGATAGACCTAATGAACCAGCCTCTAATGATGATCATGTTACCCAGATGGAGTACTATGCATATCGCCTTCATCAACGCAATCTAGAGATTGAATCAAACCATCTGTTCTATGCCAAAAATCTTTTTCAGCAATATATTGTTGATGCATGGGCCCAAACTGATCAGTCACGCTTATCCTGGCTTGCACACAATCAGAAGAAACTCAGAGCTGAGGTTTACAGTGGTTTAGTAGATGCTGTTCATTCAGGAGATGTTCAGCTGCAAGATATAGGGCAACGAGTTATCTTACCCTCTTTTTATATTGGAGGATCAAGACATATGTTCCAGCTCTATCAAGATTCTATTGCCTTAGGAAGAGCATTTGGAAAACCTGATCTATTTCTGACAATCACTGCAGATCCAAATGCACCTGAGATTAAAGAGGCTCTCCTTCCCGGACAGACAGCACAAGACAGACCTGATTTAGTTGCCAGAGTTTTTCTTGAAAAAGTACAGATCATCTTGAGGGCTATTGACAAAGGGTGTTTTGGAAAGTGTAGAGTGTCATGAAACAATCTTTTTCATTATTCTTTTCTTTTATTATTCTTTTCCTTTTCTTTTATTTACTTACCTAATCGTCAAAGCGCTTACACTAGCGCTTGTTATATTTTCATTATCATTTAGGTTACACGCGTCAACCTTATTGTTCTCGCGTTGTCGTTTCACTTAGGTGCAAATCTCTCGTGCCTGTCAGCTCATTGACAGGACGACGTCATTATTGTTCCACCTCCATGCTTCTTTTCATATTGCCTTATTGTTTACTCACCTAATACCTACAGCTTTACTTATGGATACAAGCAACTCTTATTGTAGATCCTCACGGTTACGGCGCGAGATGTCTCTCACAGCTTCATATCCCATTAGTATATAAGACTTAGTATTTTGTAGTTATATTCCTTAGCTCTATTCTCGTCTATTCTCCTCGGTAGCTAGACTTGTAGTTGGGTTGTTTTATCCATCCTCTTTTGCTTTTTCATCCTCTTGCTCATCGTCTATCGTGTGACGCCTGGTTGTCTCTTGTGAGAGCTAGCGAGTCGCTGACAGAAGAATAGAGCTTCTACCACACACCACCTGTCACAACAAACTTTTACAAACTTGCCTAGGATTCAACACACCGTTGAAAACTAGTTTTCTCGATACATTACATATTTTCATTCTTACCAAACACGCTTATCCCCTCCCCTACTATAACTCAACATGACTGATTGGTCGATACATGCGCCCGACCCAGCAGAAGTCGCTACCATCACTTCTAGTCCACGCCGGGTGTTTGTCAATACACCAGGGAACTACGATGGCGATCCCGCCACCTACCGACCATGGCGACGACGAATGATGGCTTACGTCTCTGAGTTAACAGAGACTAAACAGGTCAACAACTCCCATCGTGTCACGACCATCATTATGTCCTTCCTGGTCGGAGGAAAAGCTGACGAATGGGCCCAAGTCTATTCTGATGACCACTTCAACATCAACAATGGGTCATGGGACATTACGGGGAAGCAGCTAATTGACGATATGGACAGGGAGTTCACAAACGTCGCGAAGGAGAAGGAGGCTTGCGACAAACTAACTTATATCCAACAGGGGAAGTCTTCGGCTGGTGACTTTTTCAAAGAATTTGAATTGTTACTGAAGGATGCCGGATACAAGAAGGACGAGTCACACGTCCTTACCCTAGCGGAGAGAGCGGTTGATCACACACTCCTATACGACATCATTAAGGGACGGACGGAGCCCTTTGAAGACTACAAGGAGTTGAAGAAGGTAGTCACAGGGGCTGATAACGTAAGGCGGCAATGGGCCGAACAGAAGAGAGGATACGGGTATGCGGGGTGGTGGAACGCTAACCCACAGGGACAGAGTCGTGGACAGTCGTCCACTCAGCAGAACCGGCAGGAGCCAAAAGTAGCTCCGAAGGCAGAGTATTCTGCGGCGCCAAGAAGAGATGCTACCGGTACCACATTCGGAGGAATAGGCAGGCCGATGGACATCGACCAGGCGAGGGAGAAGCGGCTGTGCTTTAACTGTGGCGAACCAGGCCACATGAGCAGGAACTGCCTGCACAAGAGAAAGGCGGTAGTCCGAGGTATTATGCTAAACATGAGTGAGCAGGAACGTACGGACTTCATTAACGATTTGGGTTTTCCAAAGGCTCCGCAGTAGATATAGGTCTGCAGGAGCCTTCACACACGGACATTTCGGAATTTGTTGATAATGGTGTTGATTATGTAATCAGTACAGGTACTAAACAGAAAAACGCGTCCACCTTCATACACAAAACCGAAAAAACCGAAAAACCTATACGGTACGAACCCGACACTGCTGAATGGCTAACTCAGAGAGTTAGAGAAGACCAGATCCCGAGAGCAGTAGGATTATTACGAACTTGGATGCCCTTTTCCCGGGAGAAAGAAGCCTCGGAAGAAACTGTCATGGACATACAAAAACGGAACTGGAAAACGGCAGTCACCGCCATCTGGAGTCTCAAGAACAAAAGGAGTTATGTTCGCGGGACACGCGGCAAAAGTCTGAAACTCCCAGCAATACTCGAGACACTGGAGGATGCTCGACAAATCATCACAGAAGGACTCCTCGACAGTGGAGCTACTGGTTCCTGCATTGACTCAGAGTTTGTCAAATGGCATAACCTCATCACGAAAGATTTACCAATCAAAACACCTGTTTACAATGCCGAGGGTACACTCAACGACTCCGGATCAATAGACAGATACATCGAGATCCGGATGACTATCGGTGATCATTCAGAAATCGTACAGTTCGGAGTGGTAAGCCTAGGAAAGAATAATATCTTTCTAGGACTAGACTGGCTGCAACACCACAACCCGAGTATTGATTGGAAAACGTCTGAACTGACTTTCGACAGGTGTCCAACAAGATGCGGTTACAATCCACATTTTTGGACACCAGAGGATACTCATTCTAGAGCAGTATTGCAGGAAGGCGAATAGCTTTTCTTGTTCGACTGGGATAGATACGTTCATGAGCAGGTACAGTCACGGAAGTGGACGGAGGAACAAGCCAAGAAAGAAACAGTCGAAGAGTATCCAGATGTCTTCAGTCAGAAGGAATTCGACCAGTTGCCACAACGACGCCCTTGGGACCACGCTATCGATCTAACGCCAGGTTCCAAACCTTTAGATTGTAAAGTATATCCACTAAACCCAAAGGAACAAGAGGCGCTCGATAGGTTTCTTGAAGAGAACCTTAGAACTGGACGAATCCGACCTTCTACCTCGCAGATGGCATCCCCTTTCTTCTTTGTCAAAAAGAAAGATGGCACCTTACGACCGGTACAAGATTATCGCAAACTGAACGAGATGACGGTTAAAAACCGGTACCCACTTCCTCTCATTCAGGAACTAATCGATCGTTTAAAAGGCGCTAAAATCTTCACGAAGATGGATATCAGATGGGGATTTAACAACATCCGCATAAAGGAAGGTGACGAATGGAAAGCGGCCTTTCGAACTAACCAGGGGTTATTCGAACCAACTGTTATGTTCTTCGGACTCACTAACTCTCCTGCGACATTCCAAGGTTTTATGAACCATATCTTGCGAGACCTTGTCAATAAAGGTCATGTTATCGTTTACATGGATGACATACTGATTTTTACCGACGGTATAGAAGAGCATCAACGAATTGTAAAGCAAGTACTTGATATTCTACGGGAGCACAAATTGTTTCTTAAACCCGAAAAATGCTCTTTCGAAAAACCGGTTATTGACTACCTCGGTATCATCATTGGTAACGGAACTATTCGCATGGATCCCAAGAAAGTACAAGCCGTTAGAGAATGGACTACTCCACAAAAGAAGCGCGACGTTCAGCAATTCTTAGGATTTTGCAACTTCTTCAGGCGCTTTATTCGTGGATTTAGTCTTATCGCAAAGCCGCTGACACAGCTTACTGGGAACGGAACTTGGAAGTGGGAGAAAGTGCAAGAAGATGCATTCAAGGAGTTGAAACGCCGTATTTGTGAGGAGGTTGTTTTGTTGATTCCTCATAACCAGGGACAATTCCGAGTCGAGGCTGATTCATCTGATTACACCAATGGCGCAGTTTTATCACAGTTTGTCGACAATAGGTGGTATCCAATCACTTTTCGTTCACGTTCCCTCAACGAGGTTGAGCGTAATTACGAAATCTATGATAAAGAACTCATGGCGATTATGGACTCACTTGACGACTGGCGACAGTATTTACTAGGTGCGGAGGAACAGATCGAAATTTTTACGGATCACGCAAACCTCCAGTACTTCAAGAAGCCGCAGAAGCTCAACCGACGACAAGCGCGCTGGGTACTGGAATTAGCGGAGTATAATTTCAATCTTGTTCATAAGCCTGGTAAATCGATGACAAAAGCTGATGCCCTGTCGAGGATGACAGGTCTTGAGACAGGGGACAAGGACAATGAGAACATCGTTCTCCTGAAACCGGAACTTTTCATCCAAGCTCTCGACCTATTGGCTCCTGAAGATCTCCTGCTATCAGAGATCCGAAAGAGTAGAAATCAAGTAGATCGAACTGTACAAGATGCCCTCGCTGCAAAAAACCCAGAGTGGACTGAAACCGACAAAGTCATTACATGGAAAGGGTGTGTTTATGTACCGAAAAACCGCCTACTCCGATCTAAAATAATCACTCAGTACCACGATACACCGCTAGTGGGACATCCAGGACAGTACAAAACCACGGAGTTGATTACTCGGGACTACTGGTGGCCAGGGGTGACATGAGATGCAGGGAAATACGTCGAAGGTTGCGAGAAATGCCAGGCGACAAAATCACATTGTACCAAGCCAGTTGGACAACTTCATCCACATGCAGTACCAACTGAACCATGGCAGATAATCGGCACTGATATGATAGGGGAACTACCGGAATCGGGAGGATATAACGCCATATCGGTGTTTATCGATCATTTTTCCAAAAGATTACAACTTGTTCCGTCGCACACTACAGTCACATCAGAGGGAATGGCAAAAATCTATCGGGATCATATTTTTTCTATCCACGGCATTCCATGAAAAATCATACATGATCGAGGACCTCAGTATCATTCTCGTTTCATGAAGGAACTCTACCGTCTTTTAGGAATAGAAGCAAACTACACCATGGCGTATCACCCACAGACCAACAGCCAGACAGAACAAACAAATCAGGAGATAGAACATTATCTCCGTTTGTTCATTAGTTATCATCAAAACGACTGGCATGAGTGGTTACCACTTGCAGAGTTCGCCTATAACGATCGAGTACACTCTGCGACAAAAGTTTCCCCCTTCTATGCTGACAATGGTAGACATCCCTATAAAGATACAACACCTCAAATGACTTCGGACAACCCCACAGCACAGGCGCTTGCAGATGGAATGAGGAAGGTTTGAGATGAAGTAGGAGCGGCCTTAGGAAAGGCCAACGAGGATATGAAGAAGTTTTATGACCGTAAGCGAAGAGTTGGAGTAGAGTACAAGCCAGGTGATAAGGTCTGGCTTGAGGGAACTAACTTATCGACAGACCAGCCGATGAAAAAGTTAGGAGATAAACGGTTTGGACCGTTTACAGTTCAGAAGAAGATAGGCGCTAGTTCCTATAAACTAGACATCCCCTCTACGTGGAAACGTATCCATAACGTTTTCAACGAAGTCCTTCTCACTCCCTATAGAGAACCGCAATTCCCCTCTCAACCACGAAACACTCGCCCACCTCCTGTCGTCGTAGGAGAAGAAGAAGAATTCGAAGTCGAGGAGATTCTCGACTCACGAAAAGTAGGAAAAGGAATCAAGTACAAGGTCAGGTGGCGAGGTTACGGACCACATGAAGACACTTGGGAACCTCGGTCCAACATTACACATTCCTCCGAGTTATTGAAGGAATTCCATGACAAGAACCCGACCAAACCCAAACCCGCCACCCTTAATCGACTTGAAATCCCTATTTCCTTATTCCCTACCGAATTATTCCGCCCTATGCCTCCGCCAGACACCGAAAACACGCCATCACAGTTACCCTCCGAAAATTTCGTTAGACAACAAGCGCTTCATGGAACTCACGCTCTAGGGAGGGGGTAATGTCATGAAACAATCTTTTTCATTATTCTTTTCTTTTATTATTCTTTTCCTTTTCTTTTATTTACTTACCTAATCGTCAAAGCGCTTACACTAGCGCTTGTTATATTTTCATTATCATTTAGGTTACACGCGTCAACCTTATTGTTCTCGCGTTGTCGTTTCACTTAGGTGCGAATCTCTCGTGCCTGTCAGCTCATTGACAGGACGACGTCATTATTGTTCCACCTCCATGCTTCTTTTCATATTGCCTTATTGTTTACTCACCTAACACCTACAGCTTTACTTATGGATACGAGCAACTCTTATTGTAGATCCTCACGGTTACGGCGCGAGATGTCTCTCACGGCTTCATATCCCATTAGTATATAAGACTTAGTATTTTGTAGTTATATTCCTTAGCTCTATTCTCATCTATTCTCCTCGGTAGCTAGACTTGTAGTTGGGTTGTTTTATCCATCATCTTTTGCTTTTTCGTCCTCTTGCTCATCGTCTATCATGTGACGCCTGGTTGTCTCTTGTGAGAGCTAGCGAGTCGCTGACATAGAGGCCGTGTTTACACAATTGAATTTCAGAAGCAAGGACTACCTCATATACACATTCTTATTTTTCTCTATCCCCAATCACAGTATCAAGAGGCTCATCAGATTGACAAAGTAATCTCTGCTCAGTTGCCTGATCCTGAAACACATCCAAATTTATTCATGTTGGTTGAAAAGCTGATGATTCATACACCATGTGGTGATCTCAACCCAAGTGCATCCTGTATGAAGGATTCAAAATGCTCCAAGGGTTATCCTAAGGTATTCCAAGAGCATACTGTTTTGTCAGAGGATGGCTATACCCTTTATGCTA
Organism: Lentinula aciculospora; assembly: GCA_028011355.1. Taxonomy (NCBI): domain Eukaryota; kingdom Fungi; phylum Basidiomycota; class Agaricomycetes; order Agaricales; family Omphalotaceae; genus Lentinula; species Lentinula aciculospora. The sequence continues at coordinate 19,456 of JAOTPV010000274.1, forward strand.
GACCCAAGAATGGAAGGCTTTGCAAGAAAAAGGTCAATGGCATAGAAATTGATATTGATAACAGATGGGTTGTACCTCATAATCCTTGGGCTTTGATGGAGCTCAAATCACATGCCAACTTAGAGTGTTGCATTTCCATAAAAGCTTTCAAATACCTTCATAAATACATTTACAAAGGCCATGATCGTACAACCATGGCAATTGGAAAAAATAAAGATGAAATACAGCAATATATAGATTCCCGTTATGTATCTGCCTCTGAATCAGTTTGGAGGCTTTTTCATTATGATATGCATGAAGAAATCCCAAATGTTGTCTGCCTTGCAGTACATACAGAAGCTGGGCAATTTGTAGTGTTTGATGCTGATGCACCAGTAGAGGAGGTTCTTCATGCTGTTGGGTCAAAAGACAGCACACTTACAGCTTACTTCAAAGTTAATGCAGCAGAGAAGAAAAAGGCTGAGGATGATCCTGAACATGCAGTAATGGTTGCACAATCACTTTTGTACCAGGAATTTCCTACAAAATGGGTCTGGGTAAAAACTACAAAAAGATGGAAGATTCGTGAGGGTAAAGCTGCTCTTGGGTGGATGTATTTTGTTCACCCTGCAGCTGGCGAAAGGTTTTATATTCGACTGCTGCTTACAGTTGTCAAAGGTGCTACATCATTTGCAGATCTACGTACTTATGAAGGAGTGGAATATCCTACACACCAAGAAGCATGTTTGGCCCGTGGGCTTTTGCAGAGTGATTCTGAGTGGAAGGACTGCCTAGAGGATGCAAGACATATGCAATCTGGATCTGCACTCCATTCACTCTTTGCAACAATTCTTAAAGATTGCCGTCCTGCTCAACCTTTTTTACTGTGGGAGCAGTTCAAAGAACACATCTGTGATGATATCAACCACCATTTACAGACCTCAGGGATTATTGCCAACCCAACACAGGATCAAATTGAACATTATGGTTTATATCTTATTGATAAAATCCTTTTCCATGCAGGAGTACATGATGGATTAAAAGGTTTTCTGGGCATGCCAGTTCCTAATTATGAATTTTGGGCAGGGGTTGAATGCAATAGGTTGATACGAGAGCAGCATGCCTTTCATGCTGAAGAACAACAGCAAAGAGCATCAGAGAATATTGCAAAGATGAACAGAGAACAAGCAGAGGCCTTCAATACAATTAAAGCTGCAATATATGAGAATAACCCTCAGATGTTCTTTCTCCATGGTCCAGCTGGAACTGGAAAAACATTTACATATAATACACTCTGTTATGCATTGCGTGGAGATGAAAAGATTGTATTGTGCTGTGCTTCATCAGGGATTGCTGCTCTTTTACTCCCAAAGGGGTGAACTGCTCATTCCACATTTAAGATTCCTATTGAAATATATGAAGGAAAATTATGCTCTGTCAAGAAGAACTCTGATCTGGGTGAACTACTGCGTGAGACCAGTCTTATTATTTGGGATGAAGTTCCAATGCAGGACCGGTATTGTCAAGAGGCTGTGGATATAACTATGAGAGACATTAGGGACACCCCTAGCAAGCCATTTGGAGGTGTTACAGTTGTTTTTGGAGGAGACTTTCAGCAAATACTTCCTGTGGTCCGGAAAGGACACTGAGAGCAAATTGTGGGTCAGTGTATCCAGCGATCTTATTTATGGCGTGACATAAAGATCCTTTATCTAAAAGAAAATAAAAGATTAAGTAGTGGTACAGCAGAGGACAAAGAGTATGCAGAGTGGTTACTGAAGGTTGGACATGGTTCAATTAATGGTCCAGAAAGCCAAATAAAGCTTGACCCTATTATGAAGTGTGGGGACTCTGTTGACTCCTTGATCTCTGCCATTTATCCAAATCTCAATGTTATTGACTTTGCAGCAGATAATGTTGATTCATGGTTTTCAGAGTGCACTATACTCTGCCCACGAAATGATACTGTTGATGAAACCAATCTCATGTGTTTAAATACATTGAGTGGCAATATCAATACTTATCATAGTGCAGACAAGGCTGTCATAGATGAAGCAGCAGATGGGGATTCTCAGTATCCTGAGGAATTCCTTCACAATATCAATGGTTCTGGCCTGCCACTGTCACAACTACAGTTAAAGATTGGTGCACCAATAATGGTTCTTAGGAATCTTGATCCATCAGCTGGAGTTTGTAATGGAACCCGTGCAATCCTTACCCGATGTACAGCAAGAGTACTAGAGGCTAGAATACTGGGTGGAGATAATGCAGGCCAGATTATATTGATTCCACGTATTACACTCAGCCCATCCAATCTTGATTTACCTTTTGTCTTTCAAAGACGCCAGTTTCCTGTGAGGTTAGCATTTGCAATGTCCATCAATAAGTCTCAAGGGCAATCAGTTAAAACAGTTGGGTTGAACCTTCAATCCCCAGTATTTACTCATGGTCAACTCTATGTTGCTCTTTCTCGCTCTACAACAAAGCAAGGAGTCAAAACAATTTTTCCTGAAGGTATGTTATATACTTATAAGTTTGTGTTTTATTTACTCAGAGCAATCTACAGGAAATACAGAGTGCATAACACAGAACATTGTCTATCCTGAGGTTTTGCTTGATTAGAGTTTAGTGCTGTTAAATTATATTGTATATTTGAATAATGTATTGGCTCAATACAATCAATATTATATGTGTTGTTAAAAGTCACTGTCCCCTGCCCGTGCCGAAGGCACGGGTCAAGCAAAGCTTGTCGTATATATAAATACAGGACAGAGATAAATGTGGTATGCGACGTAGGTATGGGAACAACAAACAAATAATACGGCGTCGGCAGGATCTATGCCGGAATTGTTCATCGTACACAGAGATCAACAGTCGTGATAACCGTCGAAACAGAATCAGACACTGTGGATCTATCAGTTGGATGGGATGATTAACTTGAGATGCGAAAGTGCGAATAGGTTCTGTAAGTAGATGAATGATATACAAGTACGAAATATGAGTGAAAAGTGTAAAGGTAGAGCGAGAGAGCTAGTGATACAAGGGTTTGTTGAGAACAGAATGATAATGAGAAGACGGATCATGAAAAAAATGCATAGACCAAATAACGCGATCATGAAGAGTCAAAGAGCGACTAGGTCTTGACAAGACCATGAATCTTGAATAATGCGAAAAACGAGTGGCGATAGTTGTAGAGTTATACCCTTTGATCATCATCGGACGGCACATAAAGCTCCCCGAACTTTTGTTTCGTCAACTTTCCAAAAGCGCCGTAATCGCAAGTAAGAACATCACACTACACAGCGGGGTCC
>JAOTPV010000275.1:0-22586 GCA_028011355.1 Lentinula aciculospora
CTCTGCTGCATTAACTTTGAAGTAAGCTGTAAGTGTGCTGTCTTTTGACCCAACAGCATGAAGAACCTCCTCTACTGGTGCATCAGCATCAAACACTACAAATTGCCCAGCTTCTGTATGCACTGCAAGGCGGACAACATTTGGGATTTCTTCATGCATATCATAATGAAAAAGCCTCCAAACTGATTCAGAGGCAGATACATAATGAGAATCTATATATTGCTGTATTTCATCTTTATTTTTCCCAATTGCCATGGTTGTACGATCATGGCCTTTGTAAATGTATTTATGAAGGTATTTGAAAGCTTTTATGGAAATGCAACACTCTAAGTTGGCATGTGATTTGAGCACCATCAAAGCCCAAGGATTATGAGGTACAAACCCATCTGTTATCAATATCAATTTCTATGCCATTGACCTTTTTCTTGCAAAGCCTTCCATTCTTGGGTCTAGCATAAAGGGTATAGCCATCCTCTGACAAAACAGTATGCTCTTGGAATACCTTAGGATAACCCTTGGAGCACTTTGAATCCTTCATACAGGATGCACTTGGGTTGAGATCACCACATGGTGTATGAATCATCAGCTTTTCAACCAACATGAATAAATTTGGATGTGTTTTCAGGATCAGGCAACTGAGCAGAGATTACTTTGTCAATCTGATGAGCCTCTTGATACTGTGATTGGGGGATAGAGAAAAATAAGAATGTGTATATGAGGTAGTCCTCGCTTCTGAAATTCAATTGTGTAAACACGGCCTCTACACTTTCCAAAACACCCTTTGTCAATAGCCCTCAAGATGATCCATACTTTTTCACGAAAAACTCTGGCAACTAAATCAGGTCTGTCTTGTGCTGTCTGTCCGGGAAGGAGAGCCTCTTTAATCTCAGGTACATTTGGATCTGCAGTGATTGTCAGAAATAGATCAGGTTTTCCAAATGCTCTTCCTAAGGCAATAGAATCTTGATAGAGCTGGAACATATGTCTTGATCCTCCAATATAAGAAGAGGGTAAGATAACTCGTTGCCCTATATCTTGCAGCTGAACATCTCCTGAATGAACAGCATCTACTAAACCACTGTAAACCTCAGCTCTGAGTTTCTTCTGATTGCGTGCAAGCCAGGATAAGCGTGACTGATCAGTTTGGGCCCATGCATCAACAATATATTGCTGAAAAAGATTTTTGGCATAGAACAGATGGTTTGATTCAATCTCTAGATTGTGTTGATGAAGGCGATATGCATAGTACTCCATCTGGGTAACATGATCATCATTTGAGGCTGGTTCATTAGGTCTATCTGCATATTTGATATTTAGGTGCCATCCTAGTTCACCTCTGGGAAACAGTAAAACATAATGTAAAGGTGCATATGCAGGATTGGTTTCATATATATGTTTCAGTGGCCCCTCCTTACATTGAAGGATAATATCTCGATGATCTGTGGCAGTACCTGGGCCTGGAAGAACAACTGCAACCTCATCAGCTGATGGCATATTATATTTCCTAGGATCATTTGTATCACTGAAATGCAGTTTGATATAAGCACCATTTAGGGAATTTGGAGCCTGTGCCTGAAGGTTTTGTATTCACTGGTATGCTGATCTGTAGAGATTCACAAAGTTATTATTGCGGTGAAGGCAATCAGATATTGTTTGCATAACAGATGACAGTAACCCAGTACCATGATGTCTGTTATTGGCTAAGCGCTGCTCTAAAGCAGTCTCAGGTGCAACTATGTAAAGCTGTGCATATACTGGGGGTTTGTCACCCTCAGGCAAAAGGGAGCCTACAGAATGCCAAAGTGCACCCTTAATTTTAAACTGCCTTGGCCCAGTATTTGGAAGTTCAGGATCATTCTGTGGTTGAATCTTAAGGCCCAATGATACAAAAGCAAAAGCAGAATTATAACTCCTTATGTTGTCTAAAAAGTGCTTTGAGTTATGATCAACTCCAGTAAAGAGATTCCTGATTTCAATAGGTGGACTTTGTAACATAGGTAGCTGAATCTTCCCTGATTTGCAGCATGCTCCAAATTTAGGATTTATTACAGAGGAATGTGTAAGTCTCTCTGCTTGCCAATGCAATGCACCACAAAATGGACACTCTATATCCATTTTTCCCAAAGAACAGAATAGGCTCATCTGGAGCATCATTTTGATGTTCATGATCTCCCACATCAATTTCTTGCTGTTGCAAGTGCTGCTCATGCACCTCTTGGGAGTTGTGCATCACATTTTGCAACTGTTCATGTTGTTGGTGCATGTCATGGCCTTCTGGTGTGAGATAGCCAGGACCTGGTGGAAGTCTCTGGCTATTCTCAAAGTCATCTTGTGGAGGATCATTATTCTCATGCTCATGGGTCAGCCTTTCTGGATTAAATGATATAGATTCTGAAAGTAAAGATAGTCAGCAATAAATAGTGTAATATAGAAAAGAATGTATTACGGATATGACTTTGGGCTCTTCTATGATTCTGTCTCAATGTTGGTCTTGCAGGGTGAGGCTGTACAAATGCTAGTTGAGCTTGTAGCTCAGCAGGTAAGTGAGGAAACTACCAAGAGAATAAATGAGCCTTAAAATCTCTAAATAAGTATGCTAATACCTGATTTTGATATGCCAAATTTGATGGTCCTGCATGGGCATTCTGATTCTGATTATGAAGAGACTATAAGGTAAAGATATTGATTGGTGGCCACAGCACTATGTATTTGAATTTTTACACCTACAACTGCTTGATTTGAAGTACGGCCATGGCCACGGCCCCATGTTGGTAGTAGTGGAGGTAAATTTCTGAGTTGATTAGCAATTCCTTGAGTCAATTGAAACTCTTGGCCATTATGGTTGATTACTTGAAATAGATCATCTTGTGAATGCTGGGAAGGTACATAATTTTGAGGTATATTGAGTTGGAATGGTATTGGTCCACCATGTGGTGATGGTTGAGGTGTACGTCGATTTTCAGGGCTGCCTAGGGTACGTGTTTGTTGTTCCCTCTCACGATCAGCATTTTGTTGTCGATGTTGAGGTGTATTGGGAGGTGACTCAGAATCACTTAAAGTGAGAATAGTAGTCAGAGCCTGCACACAGGTCAATAGCTTGTAAGAAACCAAACATTTTATTTGTAGTCAAATTTCCTCTATCAGGAACTTCAATTATAGTGTGAAATTATAGTAGAAGATGGGAAAGGGAAACAAAGGAGAGCATAATTATCATGCAATGCATGCAGCAAACTGTCATGAAACGATCTTTTTTCATTATTCTTTTCTTTTATTATTCTTTTCCTTTTCTTTTATTTACTTACCTAATCACCAAAGCGCTTACACTAGTGCTTATTATATTTTCATTATCATTTAGGTTACACGCGTCAACCTTATTGTTCTCGCGTTGTCGTTTCACTTAGGCGCGGCTCTCTCATGCCTGTCAGTTCATTGACAGGACGACGTCATTATTGTTCCGCTTCCATGCTTCTTTTTATATTGCCTTATTGTTTACTCACCTAATACCTACAGCTTTACTTATGGATACGAGCGACTCTTATTGTAGATCCTCACGGTTACGGCACGAGATATCTCTCACGGCTTCATATCCCAATAGTATATAAGACTTAGTATTTTGTAGTTATATTCCTTAGCTCTATTCTCGTCTATTCTCCTTGGTAGCTAGACTTGTAGTTGGGTTGTTTTATCCATCCTCTTTTGCTTTTTCATCCTCTTGCTCATCGTCTATCGTGTGACGCCTGGTTGTCTCTTGTGAGAGCTAGCGAGTCGCTGACACAAACATGCAGCAAACACATTGCAAGCTTGAAGTAATGTGTGAGAAAAACCTAAGTCAACTCAGCAAACATGCAGCAAACACGTCGCAAGATTGTGTATTGTAATGTGTGGGAAAAACTTAAGTTGCCGCTGCCGCCGCAGCACTAAAACGTTGACAGTTTTGCTGACATAAATAATGACTAATAAGAAAAAGCGCTGGTTTAGGCGCACCACCCTAATTTATAGTATAGGATATTTACGCTCAAACGAAATACACAGACAACATAACTCAAAAATTGGGTATATTAACTAGTTGTGGTGGCACACCCAACCAAAGAAACGGCCAAGTATACCATCCATACTAATTGATCTTATATTTTCCAATGTTATCGCAGTGCCTATATTTATAAGTTACTGTACGATTTTTCTCAGAAACTGGTTAATCAGAATCTTCGCGCACAGTGTTAACTGGCGGTACACTGATCTGGTACTATTTGATACAGATTTTTGAATTCGGCTTGCGACTTTTTCTCTAGCAAACTACATCTAAAATCAAGTACGTAGGCACAAATTAAAATCATTTTTGAGTAGATTAAGCAACTCTAGAGAGTGTACAAGTGAGATAGTGATTAACCACAGAATTTATGATCATTCAAGGCAGTTGTTACGGTTTTGAACTGCTTGAGACAGCCGTGAGAATATTACGTGTTCCCTGAGTAAAGCATCTTCATGTTCCGGATGTAGAAGGAAGGATCGTGAGGGGAGACGTGTACGTCGTCCCCGACCGACCATCCGGGACAACCTAGTCCCTCGACTTGCTCTAGGCTCCACCAATCGTTCCTTTTGTTTCTCTTTCTACTCCTATAAATTTTAAATGTCTTGCCCCCGTTTCCCTTACTTACTAATGGACTGTGCCCGCTCGATCAGATACTGGCTTGTACAACTTAAATACAGTTTGGCGATTAATTCACACTCTCAGATCTTACACCTATCCCAGTGTGTTCTGAAAGTGAGTACTTTATACTATTTCTTATGGATCTGTATGACGACTAATTACATCTTGCTTAGATCAAGTACTTACGATTGTCTACAGGTAATTACCTAAATAGGAGATCACCTATCCTGGTGTGTTCTGAGAATTAAGTACTTACAATTGTCTACAGGTTATGCCCCCCCCACTGCTGAACCTTGAGAGATGAAATTGAAACCATAGACACCCAAACAATGCACAGGGGGATGCTGAGGATAAACTCGGCAACGTGAGGATGAAAGAAAGCAAAAAAGTTTGTAAATTTAATATCCATTTCAATTCACTCACTGCTCATGCTGATTGGAACTCTCGTTCTTTGAAGTGGGCTTACCAATACAGACTTGCATCTTGGATTAAGGATGAAATGGCCTGCATTCCAGAACCAAAAACTCTTGCCAAATATCAGATGGAGGCTCTTCAGATCAATAACCAGTACTGGTGCAGGGAAGAAGAGAAGAAGAGAGAGTCTTCTAGACAAAGCAGATCAGGATTGAGCAGTAAGGCTTTGAATCCTGGAAAGAAAGGTTTTCAGAATCCTTCCTCTCAAACTTCTACTGCATCAACAAACCAGTCTAAAAGTAATAACAACCAACAGACTACTGGGCAGAAGACAAAGAAGTCTTGGTTCAGCAACAAGAATAAATCAACTGGATCCACACAGTTGGGACAATCCTCATCAAGTACTTTGGCTTCACAGCAGCCAAAACCACATGCAAAATATCTTGGTTCTGATGGTAAAGTAAAGCCAGAGGAAAAGGAAAAGCACAGGAAATTCAACCTGTGTATGTTTATGGTGGTAAACATAACATTGTTATATCTATGCAAGCTAAGTCTTTACAAAGCTTCGTGGTCCAGTGTGCTACTTAGATATATCACTTATATCCTTTTACCACTACACAATTACTTCGCAAAGGAATTCTGATGCAAAGTATTTACTCATTATCTTTTCTCATTCTTATTGGATTTACACTATTCCATTTATATCCTTTCCTTTGTTCTTACTTACAAGCTAACCCATTTGGGCATGGCATCGCTTCGTGATCCTGACTTACCTTTAGTATAAAGCTACAGTATCGAGTAGGTAGTTCCCTAGTTTAAATATCAACCTTGATAGCACTTCGATAGTGATACCAATTAATCATTTATCCATATCATCGTTTTAACATCTCTACTGTCAGTACATTCTGCAATGGTCATCACAAATGGAACACATTCACTTTCTTCTCTTGTGGACACACAAAGTGTTGAGGACTCTACTAATAGTGGAGTCAAGGTCCGACTACCTAGTTTAGGATTGTCCTACCTCACGGAGTAATTTTCTTCGCTATTTCCCGCAATTAACCCTGCAGCCCCATTCCGATGGTTGATCAGTGCATGATCATAACAAAGGTAGACAATTGCCAAAGCCTCAAATCTAACCAACCTTGTGGTCAGGCTATGGAGTGTGAGGATGCGGCTTCAAACACCTCATTGTCACTGGATGATGTGGAAAAATAGTCTGCAACTCTTGTACCCCAGTACAAAGTGAGAGTTGCATTGACCCAGTTTGTACCTACCCAGGGGAAGTAGTATTAAATGCATTGCTCTTTTTGAATATGAATGATCACTCTATTTTACACTCTGTACTGAATTTCAATTGCCAGATGAAATGGATGGTACTTTATCACTTTTACAATTTCCATGTTTTCTTGATTCTGGTTCTACAGGCTCCTTCATTGATTCTTTATACATACAAAATCATTCAATTCCAACTACACCAATACCTCTAATCAATCTCCATTTATTTGATGGTTCCCTTACCACAAATTCTATAATGGAAACAGCTGAACTGTCAGTCCATTTTCCAACTGGGAAGTCTTTTACTATTAACTTTTATGTTACTTCTTTGAATTCATCTTGCAAAGCTGTATTAGGATATAGTTTTTTGTCCTGCTACAACCTGTTGATTGATTGGGTTACAAAAACAATTTCTTTCCAAAACACTGACCAAGTTGTTTCCCACCAGATGTCTCCACTTCTGGGTACTTTGGTTACAAGTCCCAAAGTGTCTGGTCCACCTATGGAGCCTATAGTGAAACTCGATGCATCATGCTCCAAAACTTGCTCTTGCCTATCACCCCTTCCACTTACAGACAAATTTCTGTATGAACCCATATATTCCTACCTGTCACACAGAGGTGACAATGGCAGCAAGTGTTAAGACTGTTTCAGTGAAGTTCTGTAAGGTCTTGAATGAGTATGATAGAAGCAGAAGTGTATAACTGGATCCGAGTTTGTACAGTATCATATGATTAATGATTAGTCAGTAGGTGGTTAGAAATATTGATTGAGTCGAACAAGAACCTTAGCACCACTATCAGTAGTGCCCCTGCTATGTCATATGGTTCAGTTTACATTTGTAAGGTAAGGACATCCAGATGTTGTCTGGATATGATGTGGTCAACAGGGAAGTAAGACTGAAGAGTCCTGGATGGAGTTTAGTGATGATCTAGGTTGATTGAGGTTGATCTGAGTTGATATTCAAACTAGAGAACTATCTACTAAACATTAAGGTTTATATACCAGTAATCCTAATTGTTAAAACAAGAACAATAAGTGTCTGGAATAAAACAATAAGTATTGTAAAAAGTTCTCAATAATCGAATGAAAAGATGATAGCATGAGAGATTAGAAGTAATCACATCTGGTTGTTCAGATGCTGTCATATGTATGCAAATTGAGTTATTCCATGATCCATTTAACTACACAAAGAGTTCCTAAGCTAGGACTCTTTCATTAATTACTTCGCAAAGAGTTTCTAAGCTCAGGAATCCTTTGTTATCTTTCCTCATCATTATTGGATGAGTACTATACCTATTATATCCCTTCCTTTGTTCTTTACACTACAAGCTAGTCTATTCGGAATTAGTATTGCTTTGTGATGCTTATGTAATGCATAATATAAAGCTATGATATTGAATAGGTAGTTCTGTAATGCATAGTATAAAGCTATGATATCAAATAGGTAGTTCTTGTCACAAAGAGGTGACAATGGTGGTGGGGCAGAGCAGAGACTTGGATGGAAACAGACAGATACTGGTCCCAATGACAAAGTTATATTGATGGTAGGTACAGAGAAGTAAGTAACAACATACCTGGTCCCAACAACAAAGAGATCAAGATAAGAGACCAGGTTGTGAGGACTGGCTCAAGGTGGAGTGTGGGAACTATGATGTAATACTGTATAGCTCAGGCACAAGGAATGGAATGGAGCTGATAGAATGGAATAGAAGGTTCCGGAATGATTATTGTAGGTAAGGGTGCTCAGATGGTGTATCGTAAAGAAAGGAAAATGATAGGGGTGGCTCACTTCATGACATTACCCCCCTCCTTATGACCATTGCCCTTGATGGTCAAGCTTTCGCTGCCTGGGGATGCTTTTTGTGGAATGTTTGGACTGTAGATGGTGCATGTTCGAGATTTTGTGCAGGTTCCCATGAGTTGTGTCCTGCATCGTAGCCCTTCCACTTTACCAAATACTCTAACCTCTTCCACCTAACCCAACTGTCCAAGATGTCCTCAACTTCATACTCTGGTTCATCCTCATTTTCTAGGTATACTGGTTCTGGCAGTGTTGCAATTTGGCTGTTGACAGTGTTCCCTCTCCAAGGGTATAGCTTATTGACATTGAACATGGGGTGGATGCGGTCCAGTGACAGTGGGAGGTCTAAATGGTAGTCTAGCAGGCCAACTGTGGTGACAAAGGGAGAAAGCACAGAGGAGGCACAGGCTCAAAGCACAAACCAAGGCGAGGGGTGGGACTAGCACCACACACAAAGGCTGAAAGAAATAGGGATCTTAGACAACAGTGATAGTGCAAGGGCCAATCACTAGGGTTGTACAAGGAAAACTAGTTCCAAAGACCAAGTAAGTATATTGAGTGTAAATGAAGATACAAGTACCAACCTAGTTCCAAAGACCAAGAGGTCAAGATAGGGGGACTAGGTGTCAACTACTGTACTATATATACAAGTGTCATGAATCGATCTTTTTCCATTATTCTTTTCTTTTATTATTCTTTTCCTTTTCTTTTATTTACTTATCTAATCACCAAAGCGCTTACATTAGCGCTTATTATATTTTCATTATCATTTAGGTTACATGCGTCAACCTTATTGTTCTCGCATTGTCGTTTCACTTAGGCGCGACTCTCTCGTGCCTGTCAGCTCATTGACAGGGCGACATCATTATCGTTCCGCCTCCATGCTCCTTTTTATATTGCCTTATTGTTTACTCACCGAATACCTACAGCTTTACTTATGGATACGAGCGACTCTTATTGTAGGTCCTCACGGTTACGGTGCGAGACATCTCTCACGGTTTCATATCCTGTTTTGTATATAAGCCTAGATATTTGGTAGTTATATTCCTTAGCTCTATTCTCGTCTATTCTCCTCGGTAGCTAGACTAGTATTGGGTTGTTTTATCCATCCTCTTTTGCCTTTTCATCCTCTTGCTCATCGTCTATCGTGTGACGCCTGGTTGTCTCTTGTGAGAGCTAGCGAGTCGCTGACAGAAGAATAGAGCTTCTACCACATACAACCCGTCACAACAAAAACTTTTACAAACTTGCCTAGGATTCAACACACCGTTGGAAACTAGTTTTCTCGATACGTTACACATTTTCATTTCTACCAAACACGCTCATCTTCTCCCCTACTATAACTCAACATGACTGACCGGTCGATACATGCGCCCGACCCAGCAGAAGTCGCTGCTGTCACTTCTAGTCCACGCCGGGTGTTTGTCAATACACCAGGAAACTATGATGGCGACCCCGCCACCTACCGGCCATGGCGACGACGAATGATGGCTTACGTCTCCGAGCTGACGGAGACAAAGCAGGTTGATAATTCCCACCGAGTCACCACCATCATTATGTCCTTCCTGGTCGGAGGAAAAGCCGACGAATGGGCTCAGGTCTACTCGGATGACCATTTCAATATCGACAGAGGGACGTGGGATATTACGGGGAAGCAGTTAATTGACGACATGGACAGGGAGTTCACAAATGTCGCAAAGGAGAAAGAAGCCCGTGATAAACTAACCTATATCCGACAGGGGAAGTCCTCGGCCAGTGACTTTTTCAAAGAGTTCGAATTGTTGCTGAAAGATGCCGGGTACAAGAAGGACGAGTCGCACGTCCTTACCCTAGCGGAGAGGGCGGTTGATCACACCCTTTTATACGACATCATTAAGGGACGGACGGAACCCTTTGAAGACTATAAGGAGTTGAAGAAGGTAGTCACAGGGGCTGACAATGTAAGGCGGCAGTGGGCCGAACAGAAGAGAGGTTACGGGTATGCGGGGTGGTGGAACGCTAACCCACAGGGACAGAGTCGTGGACAGTCGTCCACTCAGCAGAACCGACAGGAGCCGAAAGTAGCTCCGAAAGCAGAATATTCGGCGGCACCGAGAAGAGATGCTACCGGCACCACGTTCGGAGGAACGGGCAGGCCGATGGACATCGACCAAGCGAGAGAGAAGCGTTTGTGCTTCAACTGTGGCGAGCCAGGCCACATGAGCAGGAACTGCCCGCACAAGAGAAAGGCGGTAGTCAGAGGTATTATGTTGAACATGAGTGAGCAGGAACGTACGGACTTTATTAACGATTTGGGTTTTCCAAAGGCTCCGCAGTAGATATAGGTCTGCAGGAGCCTTCGCACACGGACATTTCGGAGTTTGTTGATAATGGCGTTGACTATGTAATCAGTACAGGTACTAAACAGAAAAACGCGTCCACCTTTATCCACAAAACCGAAAAAACCGAAAAACCTATATGGTACGAACCCGACACTGCTGAATGGCTAACTCAGAGAGTTAGAGAAGACCAGATCCCGAGAGCAGTGGGATTGTTACGAACTTGGATGCCCTTTTCACGGGAAAAAGAAGCCTCTGAAGAAACCGTCATGGACATACGAAAACGGAACTGGAAAACGGCAGTCACCGCCATCCGGAGTCTCAAAAACAAAAGGAGTTATGTTCGCGGGACACGCGGCAAAAGTCTAAAACTCCCAGCAATACTCGAGACACTGGAGGATGCTCGACAAATCGTCACAGAAGGACTCCTCGACAGTGGAGCTACTGGTTCCTGCATCGACTCAGAATTCGTCAAACGGCATAATCTTATCACGGAAAACTTACCGATCAAAACACCTGTCTACAATGCTGACGGTACACTCAACGACTCCGGATCAATAGACAAATACGTCGAGATCCGGATGACCATCGGTGATCATTCAGAGATCGTCCAATTCGGAGTAGTAAGTCTAGGAAAGAATAATATCTTTCTAGGACTAGACTGGCTACGACACCACAACCCGAGTATTGACTGGAATACGTCTGAACTAACCTTTGACAGGTGTCCAACAAGATGTGGTTACAACCCACACTTTTGGACACCAGAGGATACCCATTCTAGAGCGGCATTACAGGAAGGCGAACAGCTTTTCCTGTTTGACTGGGACAGGTATGTTCACGAGCAGGTACAGTCGAGGAAGTGGACGGAAAAACAAGCCAGAGAGGAAACAGCCCAAGAGTTCGACACTTCCAAGCCCTACATCGAAAAGTACCCCGATGTTTTCAGCCAGAAGGAATTCGACCAACTGCCACAACGACGTCCTTGGGACCACGCTATCGACCTAACGCCAGGTTCTAAACCTTTAGATTGCAAGGTGTACCCATTAAACCCAAAGGAACAAGAGGCGCTCGACAAGTTTCTTGAAGAAAACCTTCAAACTGGACGAATCCGACCTTCGACTTCGCAGATGGCATCTCCCTTCTTCTTCGTTAAAAAGAAAGATGGCACCTTACGACCAGTACAAGATTATCGTAAACTGAACGAGATGACGGTTAAAAACCGGTATCCACTTCCTCTCATTCAGGAGCTAATCAATCGTTTAAAAGGCGCTAAAATCTTCACGAAGATGGATATCAGATGGGGATTCAACAACATCCGCATAAAGGAAGGTGACGAATGGAAAGCGGCTTTTCGAACTAACCAGGGGTTATTCGAACCGACTGTCATGTTCTTCGGACTCACCAACTCTCCTGCGACGTTCCAAGGTTTCATGAACCACATCCTGCGAGACCTCATCAATAAAGGTCATGTTATTGTTTACATGGACGACATACTGATTTTTACCGACGGTATAGAAGAACATCAACAAATCGTAGAACAAGTACTCGACATTCTAAGGGAACATAAGTTGTTCCTTAAACCCGAAAAGTGTTCTTTCGAAAAACCGGTTATCGACTACCTCGGTATTATCATTGGTAACTGAACTATTTGCATGGATCCCAAGAAAGTACAAGCCATTCGAGAATGGATTACTCCACGAAAGAAGCGCGACATCCAACAGTTTCTAGGATTTTGCAACTTCTTC
Source organism: Lentinula aciculospora (assembly GCA_028011355.1). Classification (NCBI taxonomy): domain Eukaryota; kingdom Fungi; phylum Basidiomycota; class Agaricomycetes; order Agaricales; family Omphalotaceae; genus Lentinula; species Lentinula aciculospora. Next base: position 12,208 of record JAOTPV010000275.1, read on the forward strand.
CGGCGATTCATTCGTGGTTTCAGTCTGGTAGCAAAGCCATTAACACAGCTCACGGGAAATGGGACTTGGAAGTGGGAAAAAGGTCAGGAAGAGGCGTTCGAGGACTTGAAACGTCGAATCTGTGAAGAAGTAGTTTTACTCATTCCTCGAAACCACGGAAAATTCAGGGTAGAAGCTGACTCGTCCGATTACGCTAATGGCGCCGTTTTATCCCAGTTTGTCGAAAGCAAGTGGTATCCTATTGCCTTTCGTTCTCGTTCCCTCAATGAGGTTGAGCGTAATTACGAGATTTACGACAAAGAACTTATGGCAATTATGGACTCCCTCGACGACTGGAGGCAATATTTACTAGGTGCGGAGGAACAGATTGAGATTTATACGGATCACGCAAACCTCCAGTACTTCAAGAAGCCGCAGAAACTCAACCGACGACAAGCGCGCTGGGTACTGGAATTAGCGGAGTATAATTTCGATCTCGTTCACAAACCTGGTAAATCGATGACGAAAGCTGACGCCCTGTCGAGGATGACAGGTCTTGAGATGGGGGACAAGGACAACGAGAACATCGTTCTCCTGAAACCGGAACTTTTTATTCAAGCTCTCGACCTATCGGCTCCCGAAGATCTCCTGTTATCAGAGATCCGAAAGAGTAGAAACCAAGTAGACCGAACTGTACAGGATGCCCTCGCTGCGAAAAATCCAGAGTGGACTGAGACCGACAAAGTCATTACCTGGAAAGGGCGTGTTTATGTACCGAAAAACCGCCTACTCCGGTCCAAAATAATCACTCAGTACCACGATACACCGCTAGCGGGACATCCAGGACAGTACAAAACCACAGAGTTGATTACTCGGGACTACTGGTGGCCAGGAGTGACACGAGATGCAGGGAAATATGTCAAAGGATGCGAGAAATGCCAGGCGACAAAGTCACATCGTACCAAACCAGTAGGACAACTTCACCCACATGCAGTACCAACTGAACCGTGGCAAATAATCGGCACTGATATGATAGGGGAACTACCGGAATCGGGAGGATATAACGCCATATCGGTGTTTATCGATCATTTTTCCAAAAGGTTGCGACTTGTTCCGTCTCACACTACAGTCACGTCAGAGGGAATGGCAAAAATCTATCGGGATCGTATTTTTTATATCCACGGCATTCCACGAAAAATAATACATGATCGAGGACCGCAATATCATTCTCGTTTCATGAAGGAACTCTACCGTCTTTTAGGAATAGAAGCAAACTATACCACGGCGTATCATCCACAGACCAACGGCCAGACAGAACGAACAAATCAGGAGATAGAACATTATCTCCGTTTGTTCATTAGCTATCATCAAAATGACTGGCATGAGTGGTTACCGCTTGCAGAATTCGCCTATAACGATCGAGTACACTCTGCGACAAAAGTTTCCCCCTTCTATGCTGACAACGGTAGACATCCCTATAAAGGCACGGCACCTCAAATGACTTCGGACAACCCCACAGCACAGGCTTTTGCAGATGGAATGAGGAAGGTTCGAGACGAAGTAGGAGCGGCCTTAGGAAAGGCCAACGAGGACATGAAGAAGTTTTATGACCGAAAGCAAAGAGTTGGAGTAGAGTACAAGCCAGGCGATAAGGTCTGGCTTGAGGGAACTAACTTATCGACAGACCAGCCGATGAAAAAGTTAGGAGATAAACGGTTTGGACTGTTTACAGTTCAGAAGAAGATAGGCGCTAGTTCCTATAAACTAGACATCCCCTCTACGTGGAAACGTATCCATAACGTTTTCAACAAAGTCCTTCTCACTCCCTATAGAGAACCGCAATTTCCCTCTCAACCACGAAACACTCGTCCACCTCCTGTCGTCGTAGGAGAAGAAGAGGAATTCGAAGTCGAGGAGATTCTTGACTCACGAAAGGTAGGAAAAGGGATCAAGTACAAGGTCAGGTGGCGAGGTTACGGACCACATGAAGACACTTGGGAACCTCGGTCCAACATCACCCATTCCTCCAATTTGTTGAAGGAATTCCATGATAAAAACCTGAACAAACCCAAACCCGCCACCCTGAGTCGACTCGAAATCCCTATTTCCTTATTCCCTACCGAGTTATTCCGCCCTATGCCTCCGCCAGATACCGAAAATACACCCTCACAATTACCCTCCGAAAATTTTGTTAGACGACAAGCGCTTCGTGGAACTCGCGCTCTAGGGAGGGGGTAATGTCATGAATCGATCTTTTTCCATTATTCTTTTCCTTTTCTTTTATTTACTTATCTAATCACCAAAGCGCTTACATTAGCGCTTATTATATTTTCATTATCATTTAGGTTACATGCGTCAACCTTATTGTTCTCGCATTGTCGTTTCACTTAGGCGCGACTCTCTCGTGCCTGTCAGCTCATTGACAGGGCGACATCATTATCGTTCCGCCTCCATGCTCCTTTTTATATTGCCTTATTGTTTACTCACCGAATACCTACAGCTTTACTTATGGATACGAGCGACTCTTATTGTAGGTCCTCACGGTTACGGTGCGAGACATCTCTCACGGTTTCATATCCCGTTTTGTATATAAGCCTAGATATTTGGTAGTTATATTCCTTAGCTCTATTCTCATCTATTCTCCTCGGTAGCTAGACTAGTATTGGGTTGTTTTATCCATCCTCTTTTGCCTTTTCATCCTCTTGCTCATCGTCTATCGTGTGATGCCTGGTTGTCTCTTGTGAGAGCTAGCGAGTCGCTGACAACAAGTGTCTAGATAGAAGTATCTAGAATGTAATAGAAGGATGCGGAACAATGTAGAAGGATCCAAACAGTAACAAAGATAAAGAAAGGAGGAGATGTAGGAAAAATAAAGTAAGTACTGTATCCTGTGTAGCACATCATGACATTACCCCCCTTCTATGGTCAATGTCCCAGTGACTATTTCTGTAAGGTTTTTGTAAGGTTGCCAGGGTAAAGAGTGGAAACTGGCAGCTGAGATTTTCCGTGGTGCATTTGGGTGTTGTGCATAGAAATCTGTGATTGCATTGTCACTGGTGCCTACTAAGTTTTCTTCATGCTCCCAACTGTTGTTTCTGTTACAGGTATGCCTCCGGACCTCCATACAGGGTTTCCGGCTTCAGACATTGACTTGTTACTTTATAATTCCTTCCGACTTCGACTGTCTCGGTCGAAGCATATGAAGCATTCGATTGTCGAATGCTAAGTATTCTCATTTTATTGTCTTTTTAATTATATTGATGTCACCGAATTATATTAGTTATTGTCTCTTACTTACAGCCATTATTGTTATAGATTTAACAATTAGGATTACAGGTATATAAGCTGTAGTATCTTGTACATAGTTCTTCAGTTTAAATATCAACTTAGATTGCTGCTGAACTCTGTCCGGAACTCTCTCTTCTAATCATCCGTTCGCACTATAACCGAACGTTGTCTGGACATCTTTATTCTCTTAATCGTCATTCTGAACATTCACCGAACCATGCGACGAAGCGGGGGCACTACCGAAAGTAGTGTCAAGGTTCTAGTTCATCATCGTCATCTTCCATAGTAATCGAACTGACCGATACTCTTCGATTACTTACTTTGAGACTTCGGTTGTAAACCATAGTCTCGATCCAAACCGATTACTCTCGGAACATCTCGATTCGCTTCTATACCTCCAAGACACTACAGAACCTCACCGGCACAGTCTTAACAGTTTCCCTTGTCATAACCTCTCCACTTTACCAGGAATTGCAACTTTCTCCACCATCTAAAAATACGGCTATCCAGGACCTTATCCACATCGTAGAACTCCTCTCCCTCCACAATTTCAGCTTCTGGTGGTGGGGGCTCCACTCCGTTGACCTCATTTCCTTTCCAGGGAGTCAGGCGGTTGGTATGGATGTTGTCATGGATCTTCATCCAGGTAGGTAGGTTTAGTCGATAAGTGAGTGGGCCTGTTTTCTCTGCAACTTCAAATGGACCTAGGCTCCCAAGCTTTTGGTTCTTTTGCTGTACCTTTAATTTGTTCAAGGATAACCACACTGGTTGTCTGACTTCGAATTCCTGTACCTTGCCCTTCACACCCTCCCTAATGCATTCTTTGCTCATCTGTAGTGCTGCTTCTGCATCCTCATGTGCATGCTGTAGCAGTTCTAGTCAGCACTCAATGGACAGGTATTTGGTTTTGACACCATTTAAAATGGTGAATTTGGGGGTGTAACCATACAGTGTTTCAAAGAGGGAGTGGTGGTGTGCAGAGTGGATGCAAACATTCATGACAAATTTGGCGGTTGGGATTAAGAGATCCCAGTCGTCCTGTCGGTGACTTATGTACATGCAAATATAATGTTCAATTTCTTGGTTAGCTCATTCTGTTTGTCCATTTGTCTCAGGGTGTTAGGCTGTGGTCAGGGTGGAGTCAATACCTAATCACTTTAGTAGCTGTCGCATAATGTCTGCTGCAAATTGGGGTCCCCTGTCCAAGATGAACCGGCATGGTAAGCCATGTAAGCAGAAGATTTCTTTATAAAAGAAATCTGCTACTCCTTCTGCTGTTATCTTGGTGGTACAGGGAAAGCAGTGAACCATCTTTGTGTAATGGTCAACAAAGGTGATGATCGTGTTATGGCCATCCTGTGTCATAGGCAGTTCTCTGATAAGATCCACACCAATGTCCTGCCAGGGTCCTTCCGGTATGGGGATAGGTTGAAGAGGTGAAGAGTGGTGGGGGTTTAAGCATTTGCGCTGGCAATGATCACATCTGTCAACATACTTGTCTATGAAATAGCACATCCCAGGCCACCAGTAGAGCCTGCTGACTAGTTCCAGGGTGCCATGCATCCCTGGATGACCTGCAGTAGGTGCATCATGGCAGTGTTCCAGGATTGTTTTCCTTAGTGCCATATCTGGTGGGACGTAGACTTTGTTGCAGTAGTAAACCAAACCATTTTCTTTTCTCCATTCAGCTGGACCACTTGTAAGACTCTGGGGCCCCTTGATACCTTTCAGACCATCCAGTACTTCTGCCTCTCATTTGCTGATCTGCCGAATGCGGTCAAGGAGGGGGTTATGGAGAAGGACCATGGTTGCCACATTAAGGAAGTGTTCTGGTTTTAGCATGATCTGTTCCCTGTTGTCCTCTGCATCTGTGACCTGGTGCTGTGCCATACGTGAAAGTGCATCAGCTTGAGTGTTAGCTTTGCCTGGGTGATGCTTAAGGCAGAAATCAAACTGAGAGAGCCATAGTGCCCATCATGCTTGTTGATGACTGAGGTCTTGGGCTGTCTTCCAGTATTCAAGGCTCTGGTGGTTGGTTATGATTTCAAAGGGTTCCGGGGATCCTTCTAGGAAGCTTCTCCAGTCTTTCAATGCCTCAATGATGGCCAGCATTTCCTGGTCATAGATTTCATAGTTTCGCTTGGCTGGATCCATGAAGGAGGAGCGGTATGTGACAGGGTGCCAGAGTCCATCCTCCTGTAGTTGCAAAAGCATACCTCCAGTAGCGAAGCCTGATGCATCCACTTCAATCCGAGTTGGTTTCAATGGGTCCTGTTGTGACATGCTACATAGGATACGGTACTTACTTCATTTTTCCTACATTTCCTCTTCGCTTTACCTTTGTGACTGCCTGGACCATTCTCCATTCTTCCATATCCTTTATTTCCGTCTATCATTCTTCAGAACCTTCCATCACATTCCAGAGACTTCTATCAGCTTCCCGCACTGTCACTTACTCATCTGAACCCTTGTATATATAGTACAGTAGTTGACACCTAGTTCCCCATCTTGACCTCTTGGTCTTTGGAACTAGGTTAGCACTTGTATCTTCATTTACACTCAAATATACTTACTTGGTCTTTGGAACTAGTTTTCCTTGTGTGACCCTAGTGATTGGCCCCTGCGCTATCACTGCTGTCTTGATCACTATATCTTTCAGCCTTCGTGTGTGGTGCTAGCCCCACCCCTCACTTTGGTTTGTGCTTCGTGCCTGTGCTTTCTCCGTGCTTTCTCCCTTCATCACCACATTAGATCAAGATCTCTACTTGTACCATCAGCCTTTCCAACTGATCCTACGAGGAGTGGAATTTGGACTTACCCAGTTCCCCACCTTCCATTGCCACTACGCCTTCGTTTACACCAGACATCGATTGTTCAGGATTTCAGCACACATTTGATACTCAAGATCAGTGTGATGTTCATTCTAAATACAATCCAGATGAAGAACGTGATGCTTGGTTTGACTGTGATGAAAATCCTTGTCCCAACCGATACCGTAACTCTGCCCCCCTCGCCCCAAGTGATTCAGAAAACAGATGATTCATAGCCATCCCTAGAATTCCAAGCCGAGTTCTGAGCCGGGTTGGTAGACTTTCAAACCCTACCAGTGCTGTACCATCCATTAGATCCTCTCCTGTGCTTATCCCCACTGCTATTCTAGAACCTGAGCTAGAAACTGAAGCCGATCCCGTCACATCATCCCCATCCCCAGAGCCTATTGTCATCGATATCTCAGTTACACCAGAACCATTATCCCCATCTCCTGAACCTATCCCTATCGAAACCACTCTCATCATGGCCCATCCCCCTACCACCCAAGACCTTGCCGTGCTAATTCAACAACTCGCAACACAACAGATGGCGCTACAAATGGCAGTAGCCAGTATTGCTAACAACATAAGCACCAATAAAGGTGTTAGCAAACCCCAGACATACGACGGGAAGCGCAGTGATGACGCAAGATGCTTCATTGCCGCCTTTGAACTCTGGGCTCAGGGAATCCGTTCCCTTAGTAATGAACAAGAGAGAATCAAATTGGCTATCTCCTACCTTGATGGTGATGCTGCCATCTGGGCTACTCCCACCTCGGAGAATATCAGTCAGGTCACTCGAGCAGTCGCTGCAGGACTACCAACTCCTGCCCTCCTCTACCCAACCTGGGCTGATTTTGCTGGCGCCTTCAGGCAACGGTTTGAAACAGCGGACCCAGTGGTGGAGGCCAAACGTGTTTTCAAAAGTCTTTGGCAAGGAAGGGACCGTGTGGCAACATATGCTGCCACCTTCAAGCAGTATGCTAGCAGGACGGGATATTCGAACGCCGACCTCTGAGATCGTTTCTATGACCATCTCTCGAAGCGAATCAAAGACGGATTGGTCAACTCTCAGGCCAATACGGATTTTATGCACGATCTGATTAGTGAAGCGATTCGGATCAACAACCGGCAGAATGAACGCGCCGACGAGGAAGGGAAACAATACTCCTGGAACACTCCCAGCTTCGGCTCCTATACCCCCACTCCCTTAGTCCCGGCGCGTGATGCAAATGCAATGGAGGTAGATGCCACCTCCACGGGACGATCGGCCGAGGACTACTGCAGAGCCATGTCAGGCAGATGTTATGGATGCGGGTCCAAAGAACACCGTAAGGCGGATGGACACCACGAGCGTGATATCTGCAATCACTGTGGGCTAACCGGTCACCTGGAGGCTGTCTGTCGCAGGAAGTTCTTAGGACTTCCAAAACCCCTCCCTCGTTCCGCAGCTGCTACCTCAATGGTTGCGGAGCCTTCCACTTCCATTGCTGCTGCAACACCTGCCCCGGCGACGGACTTCACAAAGATCCTTCAGATGCTCACTGCGGGACAAAAGGAGTTGGCAGAGCAGATGGCAGAGCTGCGTTCGAATTTTTAAAGTGGGAACCCGCCACGGCTGCCGCCTGGTTCCCTAGTCTGTACTCCACTTCTACTTCTACCTATGCATCTAAACCCTCATGTACCATTGGCTCTGCTCAATCTAGTGACATTTCTCACTTCCGCGTTCCAATTAAGTTGCAAGGCAGATTCAAGAATACAAACAGTGCAGCAATGATAGACTCTGGCACCACAGGTCTCTTCATTCATGAACGTTTTGTGAAACAACATCGAATCCTCCCTCACTGTCTCCGTCAGCCCATTGCCCTCTATAACATCGACGGATCTCCTAACACTGCAGGACAGATCACACATTCTGTACGACTACTGTCCACCATAGATCAAAACCAACCCCAGCTCCTTGAATACCTTGTCACCAACCTCGGTTCTGAAAACATCATCCTTGGACTCCCTTGGCTCCGAAAGGTCAAACCAGACATTGACTGGAGAGAAGGGTGACTGGCTATCACCCACCCTAGAAAAGTCCCATCTCCCATGACCATCGAGGAAGTCCCTGAACCCAAGGAGAGTAATGTGGGAGGAACCACAGAGCACATTGTAGAAGCAAACCCAGATGGGGACCCCACGTCCACCCCACATGTTCACTTCGCCACCCCGGAGTCTGACGACCAATCCCGACTGCCCGAAGAAATGCCTCCCAGACCCAACCCAGAGATACATGAGTACACTGAAAGCACACCTCTGTATCGACTGATAGGCAACAGGAAGTGAAGAAGAGCATTACTTCGAGCAGGAATCATCGGCCATACGTCAGAAGAACTATGGTGTTCCACAGGGTACACGTATTCACAACAACTGGCAGAGGCCGCCTACAAAGAGAAGCCAATTAAATCTTTCGAAGAGATGGTCCCCTCGGCATATCGGAAACATGCAAAGGTCTTCTCCGAGAAGGAATCAGAACGACTACCGGAACATAAACCTTGGGATCATGCCATAGACCTGAAACCTGACGCTCCTGAAACTATGCGCACCAAAATCTACCCGATGTCTCCAAATGAGCAGGAAGAGCTTGACTGATTCTTGGAAGAGAATCTACACAAAGGCTACATTCGCCCTTCCAAATCCCCATTGGCATCGCCAGTCTTCTTTGTCAAAAAGAAGGATGGTAAACTTCGATTTGTTCAGGACTACCGGCGGCTCAATGAATACATGGTAAAAAATTGATACCCACTCCCTCTCATTACAGACATTGTCAGTCGACTGTGCAAAGCCAAGCTCTTCTCCAAAATGGACGTTCGCTGGGGGTACAACAACGTGCGAGTGAAAGAGGGCGATGAATGGAAGGGAGCATTTGCCACAAACCGAGGACTCTTCGAGCCCCTCGTCATGTTCTTCGGCCTAACAAACTCACCCGCTATGTTTCAGGCCCTCATGAATTCCATATTTGCTGACCTCATTGCTGCTGGGAAGGTGGCTGTTTACCTGGATGACATCCTAGTTTTCACAGAAACTGTCGAGGAACATCGCATGGTAGTCAACGACATTCTTGCATGCCTCAGCCAATACGAGCTGTACCTGTGGCCAGAGAAATGTGAATTTGAACGGTCTTCCATTGAGTACCTAGGTTTAGTGATCAGTGAAGGAGAAGTGCGAATGGACCCAGTCAAAATAGAGGTGGTCAGAAGCTGGCAGGCACCTACAACGCTACGTGATCTTCGAGGTTTCCTAGGATTTGCTAACTTCTATCGGAGATTCATCGAAGGTTTTGCAAAGAAAGCACGACCTTTGAATGACCTCACCTGCAAAGATACCAAATGGAACTGGGGATCCCTACAGCAGGAAGCTTTCGAATCATTAAGGGACGCCTTCACCTCCGCACCAATCCTCACACTATGGGATCCATCGAAACCAAGCCGGATTGAAGTAGATGCATCAGGCTTCGCCACTGGAGGTACTCTCTCGCAACTACAGGAGGATGGACTCTGGCACCCAGTCGCTTATCATTCCTCCTCCATGGATCCAGCTGAGTGGAACTATGAAATCTACGACCGAGAAATGCTAGCCATTATCGAAGCATTGAAAGACTGGAGGAGCTTCTTGGAAGGATCCCCAGAACCGTTCGATATCATGACCGATCACCAGAATCTGGAATACTGGAAACAGCCCAAGACCTCAGTCGTCGACAAGCGCGATGATCACTATGGCTCTCCCGGTTTGACTTCCGTCTTAAGCACCGCCCTGGTAAAGCAAATACTCAAGCGGATGCACTTTCACGTATGGTGCAGCACCAAGTCACAGATGCAGAGGACAACAAGGAGCAAATCGTACTGAAACCAGAGCATTTCCTTAATGCAGTGACCATGGTCCTTCTTCACAACCCCCTCCTTGACCGCATCCGACAAATCAGTGAACAAGAGGCCAAAGTACTAAAGGGTCTGAAAGGCATCAAGACACCCCAGAGCCTTACAGGCAGTCTAGTTGAGTGGAGAGAGGAAAACGGCTTGGTTTACTACTGCAACAAAGTCTACGTACCACCAGATAGCGTGCTACAGAAAACAATCCTGCAACAATGTCACGACGCCCCCACTGCAGGCCACCCCGGTATGCATGGCACCCTGGAACTAGTCAGTAGACTCTACTGGTGGCCCGGAATGCGCTTGTTTGTAGACAAGTATGTCGATGGATGTGACCACTGCCAGCGCAAACGCCTAAACCCCCACCATCTCTCTCCTCTTCAACCTC
>JAOTPV010000276.1:0-22015 GCA_028011355.1 Lentinula aciculospora
GTGCGGGATGACAATGCAATCTACCCGTTGCTCACGTTTTCCCAATACCCCAACGATTTAGTGATGACTAACCCGGACTTTCAGCACCAAATTTGGGTCTCTTTTGTACGAAATTCATATACGGGATTTTGTCAAAATCGGAACCTGTTTTGTACGAATCAAACGTATCCTCCACCTGCATGAATCCGGCGTCCGAAACGGCTGCTTTGTTGATTAGAGCAGTTTTGAGGACACACATGCCAAAGCCGTTGATCTCACTAGCAGGCTATGTGAGCTCGTCCGATTAAGAGACTCTTGAGCAGCAAAGTGTACGCCCTTTCTCAATCACAGCTCCGAGGGCGGTGACTTGCCATATGTACACGTTGATATGGATGAAACTCGCGCAATGATAATCATCGTTATCTGCATCGGTGCCTCTTGTATAAAAGACGTTCGCGAATAATTTACCTTCTCCCACTACTGCTGGTTTCGGTCGTCCACATTCAAGTTTCAACACCCTCTGCTGGTCACAAAATCTCTACATTATCCACTTTCCACCCTCCGACTATTGCTCCTGTGTTCAACTTTTTTTTTGTGTTTTTTTTTCAAATCGACAAAACTTATCTTCGTTTCACCTTTTGTAAGTCAATCCGCCCTTTGAACCAATATTGTCTATGCTGATATCATGAATAAGGCCCGCTTTCCTGACACGCCCGTTTGTCTTCCAAGCTCTTTGACGTTCTTACATTTTCTTCGTCTTGCCAGTCCCTTTGCAATTATGTTGTCTGTGCTCTGACTTATTAACCTTTCATAGTTATTGTTCTGCGCCGCCAACAATCATTAGCCATGCGTCTAAACATTGCCTACCTTCTTCTGGGTGTTACCTCCCTTACTTCTGCGGCTCCCATTGCCAGCAATGTGAGCTCTTTATTTTTCCTTAGAGTCGCTCGTCCACACAAGTTCTGAACCTGTGTTAGGTATCTGTTGCTATTCCGGATTCGCAAACCAATGACGTGGTAGTCGTACCTCGAGGCCCAATCTTCAATTGTGTCGCAACAGCTGGAGTCCTCGGACTCATAGCCGTCACCAGTCAATTGGTGCACGGGTACACTGCTTTCATGGAGTTCGATACAACGGTGCTTTCCGTAGGAATTCCTCCACAGAAATCCTTATCGCAGTCTCTTGCAAACGACAAGGGGCCTATAAACGTTCGGTTCTTCATCCCAGAAGGTCACGCAGGCGACACGAGATTCCACGCCAATCCAGATCGAACTCAACGGCTATATCATATTGAAGCTGTTAAGATAGTGCTTGAGTATATGTTAGGGAAGGAAGCAACCGACAGGGGATTCAAGAAGGAGGAGCAAGCGCAGTACATGGGGCTTGATCTATTTGTTGTTCGACTGAACTCCAAGTTCGTTGTCAACGACAAAGACAACTTCTTGAGACAGGAGACACCAGTTAAGATAACATGCCCATGCGATTTATGGATCAGGTATGACACATCAACCCCATTTGTGTTTAATAACTTGAAAAGTATCCTGGCATCGTTCGTCCAACTTGAGCCTATTTGTAATAACAGATACAAGAGAATACCGTTAACGATAACTTCTAATGAGATAGCGGAGATTAAAAAGAATTAATGAAATGTACATGTTGGTATTTTGACTTGATGAAATTGGAAAGCCGCGTTATAGCGGGAAAAATCGAACCACCCACTTGCACACAGTCGACGATGGTATTAGTAATACGAAAAATTCGTGAGCGGAACACAGCCCTTGGGGGAAAATTTAGTCCGGACCTGTGATTCGTGATCGCTCGTGATGTATTAGGTAATGGGTTAGAGTTTTGAGCGCACTGACTTCGGGGTTGAGCTGGTTAGGGGTGGGGGTTTGGGGGCTTGCCCCCGAGGTTAGCGGTTAGAGGACTTAGGATAGGACCCCGGAAGCTCCTACAGAATCCCGCCCGCCTAAGGGATCTAAAATATGCTACATTTTGAGCCTAAAGTACGCTTATTTGGACAGGGATGATCACGCGAGCTTGAAAAAATCGCAAAAATGCGCTAATAAAATTCTCTTATGAATCTGAGCACAGAATGAGTATCAGAATATCTAATTTTGAGGTTTCCGAGCTGGAATTGTGATTTTGAGAGGTGGTAGTGCTGCTTTGATCTCTCACTTTGAAATCATGCACTGTTACGACCATACACTTCAATCTCGTCGGAATGATTGATCTATTGATCCAATTTACCATGTAGACTTACAACAAGGCCCTATCATTGATGTATTGCATTGATGCCATTGACTGTAGGATATCTTCGGTATTGATCATCTGATTTACTTATGTGATTCCTGGTTTATTGTTCTTTCTTATTCATTTACTTACTAATCTTTTCTATTATGATTATATTATCAAACCGAGTTGACTCTGTGATGTTACAATAGACATTGTTATATCTAGTATTACCCAAGGTAGATACTTTGTAGTATATAAGAGGTACTACCTACAACGTTGTAGTTCAGCTTTAATATCAACTTGGATTTATACTCCCTTGGTTCCTACTATCTAATACTTCATTCAACATCATCATTGACATTGAGTACAATATTGACTTCATCATTGACTTACTCTTTGACCCCAGACCATGCAGCATAGCAAGTGTCAGTGACTTGCTAGCTCTCACAAGAGACAACCAGGCATCACACAATAGATGATGAGCAAGAGGGTGAAAAGGATGGATAAAACAATTCAATACAGGTCTAGCTACCGAGGAGTATAGACGAGAATAGAGCTAAAGAATATAACTACAAAATAACCTGTCTTATATACATATAGGAAATGAAACCTGTCAGCGACTCGCTAGCTCTCTCAAAAGATAACCAGGTGTCACATGATAGTCAATGAGCAAGAGGATGGAAAAGCGATGAGGATAAAACAACCCAACTACAAGTCTAGCTACTGAGGAGTATAGACAAGAATAGAGCTAAGGAATATAACTACAAAATACTAAGTCTTATATACTAATGGGATATGAAGCCGTGAGAATCATCTCGCGCTGTAACTGTGAGGATCTACAATAAGAGTCATTCATATCCATAAGTAAGGCTGCAGGTATTCAATGAGTAAACAATAAGGCAATATAAAAAGAAGCATGGAGACAGGACAATAGTGATGTTGTCCTGTCAATGAGCTGACAGGCATGAGAGAGTTGTGCATAGGTGAAATGACAACATGAGAACAATAAGGTTGACATGTGTAATCTAGATGGAAATAAAAATATAATAAGCGCTAGTGTAAGCACTTTAGTGATTAGGTAAGTAAAGAAATGAAAAGGAAAAGAATAATAAAAGAAATGAATAATGAAAAAGAGTGTTTCATGACAAAACCATGGGAGATATCTTGCACCGTAACTGTGAGGATATACAATAAGAACTGCCTGTATCCATAAGTAAAGCTGTAGGTATTCAATGAGCAAACAATCAGGCAATATAGAAGATAATGCAGAGGTGGGACAATAATGATGATGTCCTATCAACAAGCTAACAGGCACAAGAGAGTCATGTATAGATGAAATGACAATGTGAGAATAATAAGGTTGGCACATGTAATCTAGATGGAAATGAAAACATAATGAGTGCTGGTGTAAGCACTTTAGTGATTAGGTAAATAAAAGGAAAAGAAAAGAATAATAGAAAAAGAATGTTTTCATGACATTACCCCCTCCCTAGAGCAGTGAAATAGGGATTTCAAGTCAATTCAGGGTAGTGGGTTTGGGTTTGGTCAGGTTCATATTGTGAAATTCCTTCAACTAATTGGAGGAATACGTGATGTTGGACTGGGGCTCCCAAGTGTCTTTGTGTGGGCCATACCCTTGCCATCTGACTTTCTATTTGATTCCCCTTCCTGATTTTCAGGAATCTAGGATCTCTTTGACTGTCATGAAGTGAGCCACCCCTATCATTTTGCTTTCTGTACAATACACCATCCAAGCACCCTTACTGTCATGACATGCTATACAGGATATGGTACTTACTTCATTTTCTCCTACATTTCCTCTTTTCTTTACCTTCATTACTGCTCGGACCCTTCTCCATCCTTCCATATCCTTTTACTTCCATCTATCATCCTTCAGAGCCTTCTATCACATTCCAGATACTTCTATTGGCTTCCCATGCTGTCGCTTCCTCATCCAGACACTTATATATATAGTACAGTAGTTGACACCTAGCCCACCATCTTGACCTCTTGGTCTTTGGAACTAGTTTTCCTTGTGCGACCCTAGTGATTGGCCCTTGTGCTATTGCTGTTGTCTTGATCCTTATATCTTTCAGCCTTGTGTGTGGTGCTAGCCCCATCCCTCATCTCAGTTTGTGCTTTGAGCCTGTGCTTCCTCCATGCTTTCTCCCTTCATTACCACATTAGGTCAAGATCTCTACTCATACCATCAGCCTTTCCAACTGATCCTACGAGGAGTGGAAATCGGACTTACCCAGTTCTCCACCTTTCATTGCCACTACACCTTTGTTTACGCCAGACATTGATTGTTCAGGATTTCAGCATGCATTTGATACTAAAGATCAGTGCGACGTTCATTCTAAATACAATCCAGATGAAGAACGTAATGCTTGGTTTGACTGTGATGAAAATCCTTGTCCCAACCAATACCATAACTTTGCTCCCATCACTCCAAGCAATTCAGAAAATGGATGATTCATAGTCATCCCTAGAATTCCAAGCTGAGTTCCGAGCTGGGTTGATAGACTTTCAAACCCTACCAGTGCTGTACCATCCGCTAGGTCCTCTCCTGTGCTTATCCCCACTGCTATCCTAGAACCTGAGCTAGAAACTGAAGCCAACCCTGTCACACCATCTCCAGAGCCCATCATCATCGATATCTCAGTTACACCAGAACCAGTATCCCCATCTCCTGAATCCACTCCCATCATGGCTCATCCTCCTACCACCCAAGACCTTGCTGTGCTAATTCAACAACTTGCAACACAACAGATGGTGCTACAAATGGCAGTAGCCAGCATTACTAACAACATTAGCACTGTCATGAAGTGAGCCACCCCTATCATTTTCCTTTCTTTATGATACACCATCCAAGCTCTTCTACCTACAATAATCATGCCGGAACCTTCCATTCCATTCCATCAGTTCCGTTCCATTCCTTGTGCCTGAGCTATACAGTATTACATCATAATTCCCACACTCCCTCGTATATATAAGCCAGCCCCCACAGCCTGGTCCCTTATCTTGACCTCTTTGTTGTTGGGACCAGGTATGTCTTTTACTTACTTGTATTTATTATCAATATAACTTTGTCGTTGGGACCAGTATCTGTCTGCTTCCGCCCAAGTCTCCGCTCCGCCACCATTGTCACCTCTTTGTGACAAGCACCAATAAAGGTGTTAGTAAACCCCAGACATATGACGGGAAGCATAGTGATGATACATGATGCTTCATTGCTGCCTTTGAACTCTGGGCCCAGAGTATCTGTTCCCTTAGTGATGAACAGGAGAAGATCAAATCAGCCATCTCATACCTGGATGGTGATGCAGCCATTTGGGCTACTCCCACCTTGGAGAATATCAGTCAGGTTGCTCGAGCTGTTGCTTCAGGACTACCAGCTCCTGGCCTCCTCTACTCAACCTGGGCTGATTTTGCTGGCACCTTTAGGCAATGGTTTGAAACAGCAGACCCAGTGGTAGAGGCCAAATGTGTCCTCAAAAGTCTTTGGCAAGGAAAGGACCATGTGGCAACATATGCTGCAACCTTCAAGCAGTACACTAGCAGGATGGGATATTCAGATGCCGGCCTTTCAGATCACTTCTATGATCACCTCTCAAAGTGAATCAAGGATGGATTGGTCAATTCACAGACCAACACAGATCTGATGAATGCACTGATCAGTGAAGCGATTCACATTGACAACCGACAGAACAGACGTGCTGATGAGGAAGGGAAACAATACACCTGAAGCACTCCCAAATTCGGCCCCTATACCCCTACTCTCTTTGTTCCGGCCCACGATCCAAATGCAATGGACGTGGATGCCACCACTACAGGACAATCTGTGGAAGACTATTGCAGATCCATGACAGGAAGATGCTATGGGTGTGGATCCAGAGAACATTGCAAGGTGGATGGGCACCATGAATGCAATGTCTGCAATCACTGTGGACTAATGGGTCATCTAGCAGCCGTCTGCCACAGGAAGTTCTTGAGACTTCCAACACCCCTCCCTCGTTCTGCCGCTGCTACATCTATTGTTGCTGAGCCCTCCACCTCCATTGCTGCTACCATGCCTGCCCCAGCTACCAACTTCACAAAGATTCTTCAGATGCTCAATGCTGGGCAGAAGGAATTGGCAGAGCAGATGGCAGAGTTGTGCTCAAATTTTTAAAGTGGGAACCTGCCATGGCTGCCACCTGGTTCCCTAGTCTGTATTCCTCGTCTACCTCTACCTATGCATCTATACCCTTGTGTACAATTGGTTCCGCTCAATCTAGTGATGTTTCTCACTTCTGTGTACCAATTAAGTTGCAAGGCAGATTCAAGAATACAGACAGTGCAGCTGTTATGATCGTGCACAAAGGGATTGTTGGAAATGATTGCGGGATGATTGCAGGGAAATTGCAAAGGAAATACTTCGTGAGGTAAAACGATCCTAAACTAAGTAGTCAGACCTTGACTCCACTATTAGTAGAGTCCTCGACACTTCATGTGTCCGCAAGAGAAGAAAGTAAACATGTTCCATTCACAGAAAGTACTGACAGTAGAGATGTTAAAACGATGATATGGCTAAGTGATTAATTGGTATCACTATCAAAGTGCTATCAAGGTTGATATTTAAACTAAGGAACTACCTATTCGATACTGTAGGTTTATACTAAAGGTAAGTCAGGACCGTGAAGCAATGCCATGCCTGAATGGGTTAGCTTGTAAGTAAAGAACAAAGGAAAGGATATAAAATGAATAGTGTGAATCCAATAAGGATGAGGAAAGATAACGAGTAAGTGCTTTGCGTCGGAAATCCTTCGCGAAGTAATTGCATAGTGGTAAAAGGATATAAGTGAGATATCTAGGTAGCATCACAAAGCCTCATAAAGACTTAGCTTTGCATTGATATAACAGGGAAGCTGAGGACAAACTCGGAACATTAAGGATGAAGGAATCTGATAATGTATGGAAGTATAATATCCATTTCAATACCCTCGCGGTATCTACTAACTGGGACTTGCACACCCTTAAGTGGGTTTATCAATATGGCTTGGTGAGCCATATCAAAGATGAGATGGCTTGTCTTCCGGAACCAAAGACACTGTCACAAAGAGGTGATGACAGTGGTGGAGTGGAGCGGAGACTGGGGAGGAAGCGGACAGATACTGGTCCCAATGACAAAGTTATATTGATAATAAATACAAGTAAGTAAGTAAAAGACATACCTGGTCCCAATGACAAAGAGGTCAAGATAAGGAACCAGGTTGTGGGGGCTGGCTTATATATACAAGGTGGAGTGTGGGAACTATGATGTAATACTGTATAGCTCAGGCACAAGGAATGGAATGGAACTGATGGAATGGAATGGAAGGTTCCGGAATGATTATTGTAGGTAGGAGAGCTCGGATGGTGTATCATAAGGAAAGGAAAATGATAGGGGTGGCTCACTTCATGACATTACCCCCCTCCTTATGACCATTGCCCTCAATGGTCAAGCTTTTGCCACCTGGGGGTGCTTTTTGTGGAATTTTTGGATAGTTGTAGGGGCGTGTTCAAGATTTGGTGCAGGTTCCCATGAGTTGTGGCCTGCATCGTAGCCTTTCCACTTTACCAAATACTCTAATTTCTTCCACCTAATCCGACTATCCAAGATGTCCTTGACTTCATACTCTGGCTCATCCTCATCCTCTAGGTATACTGGTTCCGGTGGTGTTGCAATTTCACCATTGATGGTGTTCCCTCTCCAAGGGTACAATTTATTGACGTGGAACACAGGGTGGATGCGGTCTAGTGACAGTGGGAGGTCTAAACAGTAGTCCAAAGGGCCAACCTTCTCCAAAATCACATATGGTCCTAGCTGTTGATCCCCTAGTTTCTCACTGGATAGTTGAAGCTTGATGTCTTCTGCGCTTAGCCAGACCTGATCTCCAACTTGGAACTGATGTGCCTTTCGTTTTCCCCGTTCGTAGTTTTCCTTTTGCTGTCTTTTCCCCAGGTGTAGCGCCGCCCCAGCATCCTGTCATGCATCTTGCAGTATCTGGATGCGATCATCCACCGCCGGAATCCCACTCCGTTGTCCAACTGGAATGTTAAATAGAGGCAGGTAACCATATGTGAGTTCAAAAGGGGATGTTCCCAGTGCTGAGTGGGTGTGGGAGTTAATCACAAATTCTGCCATGGGCAGGTGTTCTGCCCAGTCATCCTGACGGCATCCCACATAGAGCCTGAGGTACTTTTCGACTTCTTGGTTTGCCCGTTCAGTCTGTCCATTTGCTTGGGGGTGGTATCCTGAGGTGAGGTTTGATTTGATTCCTAGGCGGGAGAGTAGTGATCACATGAGTTTTGCTGCAAACTGGGGTCCCTGGTCTGATACAAAGCAGAGAGGAAGACCATGGAGGTGAAAATTTTCACAATAGTAGATGTCGGCCACACCTGCTGCTGTGATTGAGGTTGTACAGGGAATTGCATGGATTTGTTTACCATAGAGGTCAGTGCAGACTAGAATCACATCATACCCTTGCGAGTTGGGCAGCTGTGTGATCAGGTCAACTCCCACTTCTTCCCACAAGCCTGCTGGGACATCTAGGGGTAGTGTTACTGCTCGTGGGTGTCTCTGTATCTTCTTCCTAGCACAAGTCTCACATCCTTCAATGTATTTTTCTACAAAGGATCGCAGGGTGGGCCACCAAAAGTGGGTGCTGACGAGGTCAAGGGTATTGTGAAGTCCAGGGTGGCCAGCAGAGGGGTTGTCATGGCATTGTTCATTGCTGCTGTTATATCTATGCAAGCTAAGTCATTACGAAGCTTTGCAATTCATTCCGCTACTTAGATATATTACTTATATCTTTTTACCACTATGCAATTACTTCACGAAGGAATTCTGACGCGAAGTAATTACTCATTATCTCTTTTTATCCTTATCGGATTCACACTATTCCTTTTATATCCCTTCCTTTGTTCTTTACTTATGAGCTAACCCATTTGGGCATGGCATTGCTTCGCGATCCTGACTTGGCTTTAGTATAAAGCTAGGGTATCGAATAGGTAGTTCCTTAGTTTAAATATCAACCTTGATAGCACTTTGATAGTGATACCAATTAATCACTTAGCCATATCATCGTTTTAACATCTCTACTGTCAGTACTTTCTGTGAATGGAACATGTTTACTTTCTTCTCTTGCGGACACATGAAGTGTCGAGGACTCTACTAATAGTGGAGTCAAGGTCTGACTACTTAGTTTAGGATCGTTTTACCTCACGAAGTATTTCCTTTGCAATTTCCCTGCAATCATCCCGCAATCATTTCCAACAATCCCTTTGTGCACGATCATAACAGCTGCACTGTCTGTATTCTTGAATCTGCCTTGCAACTTAATTGGTACACAGAAGTGAGAAACATCACTAGATTGAGCGGAACCAATTGTACACAAGGGTATAGATGCATAGGTAGAGGTAGACGAGGAATACAGACTAGGGAACCAGGTGGCAGCCATGGCAGGTTCCCACTTTAAAAATTTGAGCACAACTCTGCCATCTGCTCTGCCAATTCCTTCTGCCCAGCATTGAGCATCTGAAGAATCTTTGTGAAGTTGGTAGTGTCACAAAGAGGTGACGACGGTGGCGGAGCGGAGCGGAGACTTAGGCGAAAGCGGACACTGGTCCCAACGACAAAGTTATATTGATAATAAATACAAGTAAGTAAGTTCAAGACATACCTGGTCCCAACGACAAAGAGGTCAAGATAAGGGACCAGGTTGTGGGGGCTGGCTTATATATACAAGGTGGAGCGTGGGAACTATGAGGTAATACTGTATAGCTCCGGCACAAGGAATGGAACTAATAGAATGGAATGGAATGTTCCGGAATGATTATTGTAGGTAGGAGGGCTTGGATGGTGTATCGTAAAGAAAGGAAAATGATAGGGGGTGGGCTCACTTCATGACATTACCCCCCTCCTTATGACCATTGCCCTCAATGGTCAAGCTTTTGCCGCCTGAGGGTGCTTTTTGTGGAATTTTCGGATAGTTGCTGGGGCGTGTTCAAGATTTGGTGCCGGTTCCCATGAGTTGTGTCCTGCATCGTAGCCTTTCCACTTTACCAAGTATTCTAGCTTCTTCCACCTAATCCGACTATCCAAGATGTCCTCGACTTCATACTCCGGCTCATCCTCATCCTCTAGATATACTGGTTCCGGTGGTGTTGCAATTTCGCCGTTTACGGTGTTCCCTCTCCAAGGGTACAATTTATCAACATGGAACACAGGATGGATGCGGTCCAGGGATAATGGGAGGTCTAAACGGTAGTCCAGGGGCCCAACCTTCTGCAAAATGGTGTAAGGTCCTAGCTGTCGATCCCCAAGTTTCTCACTGGAAAGTTGGAGCTTGATGTCCTCTGCGCTTAGCCAGACCTGATCTCCAACTTGGAATTGATGTGCCTTTCGTTTTCCCCGTTTGTAGTTTTCCTTTTGCCGTCGTTTCCCCAGGTGTAGCGCCGCCCCAGCATCCTGTCGTGCATCCCGCAGTATCTGGATGCAATCATCCACCGCCGGAATCCCACTCCGTTGTCCAATTGGAATGTTAAATAGAGGCAGATAACCATAGGTGAGTTCGAATGGGGACGTTCCAAGTGCAGAGTGGGTGCGAGAGTTAATCACAAATTCCGCCATAGGTAGGTGCTCTGCCCAGTCATCCTGGCGGCGTCCCACATAGAGTCTGAGGTATTTTTCGACTTCTTGGTTTGCCCGTTCGGTCTGTCCGTTTGCTTGGGGGTGGTACCCTGAGGTGAGGTTTGATTCGATTCCTAGGCGGGAGAGTAATGATCGCATGAGTTTTGCTGCAAACTGGGGTCCCCGGTCTGATACAAAGCGGAGGGGAAGACCATGGAGGCGAAAAATTTCGCGATAGTAGATGTCGGCCACACCTGCTGCTGTGATTGAAGTTGTACAAGGAATTGCATGGATTTGTTTACCATAAAGGTCCGTGCAGACTAGAATCGCGTCATACCCTTGCGAGTTGGGCAGCTGTGTGATCAAGTCAACTCCCACTTCTTCCCACAAGCCTGCTGGGACGTCTAGAGGTAGTGTTACTGCTCGTGGGTGTCTCTGTATCTTCTTCCTTGCACAAGTCTCGCATCCTTCAACATATTTTTCTACAAAGGATCGCAGGGTGGGCCACCAAAAGTGGGTGCTGACGAGGTCAAGGGTATTGTGAAGTCCAGGGTGGCCAGCAGAGGGGTTATCGTGGCATTGCTTGAGTACTTCTTTCCGGAGGTCATCATCTGGTGGGACATATACTCTTCCTCGGTGGTATACTAGTCCCTTGTCTTCTTCCCATTCTGCTATCCCATTGGCCAAGCGTTTGAGACCGCTTCTCCTAAGCTCTTCCAGTCCTTCCAGTACTTGGGCCTCCTTTTGAGACGCCTGTCGGATGCGGTCCTCCAGTGGGTTTTGTAGTGAGGTAGCTGCCACTTGCATGAAATGGGCTGGTTTCAGAACAATCTGTTGTCGATTATCTTCGCTATCCAGAACCTGATGTGCTGCCATACGAGAGAGAGCGTCTGCCTGAGTGTTGGACTTGCCCGGGCGGTGAGTGAGCTGGAAGTCGAATCGGGACAACCATAGTGCCCATCGCGCCTGCCGTCTACTGAGGTCTTGAGCAGAACGCCAGAATTCCAGGTTTGCGTGGTCGGTGAGAATCTCGAACGGTTGTGGTGAACCTTCCAGGAAGCTTCTCCAGTCCTTTAATGCTTCGATGATAGCGAGCATCTCTCGGTCATAGATTTCGTAGTTTCGTTCAGCTGGTTGCATGGAGGCTGATCGAAATGCCACTGGGTGCCACTGGCCGTCGTCTTGTTTCTGCATTAGGGCTCCTCCCGTAGCAAAGCCTGATGCATCTACCTCAAGTTGTGTGAGCCTATTAGGGTCCCAGAGTGCCAGTACCGGTGCTGTGATGAATGCTTCCCTTAGGGTATCGAATGCTTGTTGTTGGTGTGTCCCCCAACTGAAGCCTGTATCCTTTTTTGTTAGGTCGTTCAGAGGGCGTGCTATGCGGGCAAAGTTCCGTATGAATCGACGGTAGAAGTTAGCGAAGCCTAGGAATCCCCGTAGTTCTCGTAGATTCTTTGGGGTAGGCCAGTCGCGGACTGCAGCTACTTTTACTGGATCCATGCGCACTTCACCTTCTGATATCACTAGTCCCAAATACTCAACCTGAAGCTCCTCAAACTCGCATTTCTCTGGTCGCAGGTAGAGGTCATGTTTCTCTAGCCGCTTTAGTACCTCTCGCACCACCTGCCGGTGTTCTTGCAAATTGTTACTGAAGATGAGGATGTCATCTAGGTAGACTGCTACCTTACCAGCCGCCACTAGGTCTGAAAAGATGGAATTCATGAGCGCTTGGAAGGTAGCTGGCGAGTTGGTGAGACCGAAGAACATTACACTGGGTTCAAATAACCCTCGGTTGGTTGCAAAAGCGGCCTTCCACTCATCACCCTCCTTAATCCGGACATTGTTGTAGCCCCATCTGACGTCAAATTTGGTGAAGTACCGTGCCCCCTGTAGACGGCTGACAATGTCAGCGACCAGTGGGAGAGGATAGCGGTTCTTTAGGGTTACTTGGTTGAGTTTCCGGTAATCCTGTACGAAGCGGAGCTTCCCATCTTTCTTCTTAACAAAGAAGACGGGTGAAGACAGTGTCATGAATCAATCTTTTTCCATTATTCTTTTCTTTTATTATTCTTTTCCTTTTCTTTTATTTACTTATCTAATCACCAAAGCGCTTACACTAGCGCTTATTATATTTTCATTATCATTTAGGTTACACGCGTCAACCTTATTGTTCTCGCGTTGTCGTTTCACTTAGGCGCGACTCTCTCGTGCCTGTCAGTTCATTGACAGGACGACGTCATTATTGTTCCGCCTCCATGCTTCTTTTTATATTGCCTTATTGTTTACTCACCGAATACCTACAGCTTTACTTATGGATACGAGCGACTCTTATTGTAGGTCCTCACGGTTACGGTGCGAGACGTCTCTCACGGCTTCATATCCCATTTTGTATATAAGACTAGATATTTGGTAGTTATATTCCTTAGCTCTATTCTCGTCTATTCTCCTCGGTAGCTAGACTTGTAGTTGGGTTGTTTTATCCATCCGCTTTTTGCTTTTTCATCCTCTTGCTCATTGTCTATCGTGTGACGCCTGGTTGTCTCTTGTGAGAGCTAGCGAGTCGCTGACAGAAGAATAGAGCTTCTACCACATACCACCCGTCACAACAAAAACTTTTACAAACTTGCCTAGGATTCAACACACCGTTGGAAACTAGTTTTCTCGATACGTTACACATTTTCATTTTTACCAAACACGCTCATCCCCTCCCTTCCTATAAACCAACATGACTGATCGGTCGATACATGCGCCCGACCCAGCAGAAGTCGCTACTGTCACTTCTAGTCCACGCCGGTGTTTGTCAATACACCAGGAAACTACGATGGCGACCCCGCCACCTACCGGCCATGGCGACGACGAATGATGGCTTACGTCTCCGAGCTAACGGAGACAAAGCAGGTCGACAATTCCCACCGAGTCACGACCATCATCATGTCCTTCCTGGTCGGAGGAAAAGCCGATGAATGGGCTCAGGTCTACTCGGATGACCATTTCGATATCGACAGAGGGACATGGGACATTACAGGGAAGCAGCTCATTGACGACATGGACAGGGAGTTCACGAACGTCGCGAAGGAGAAGGAAGCCCGTGACAAACTAACTTATATACGACAGGGGAAGTCCTCGGCCAGTGACTTCTTCAAAGAGTTCGAATTGTTGCTGAAAGATGCCGGGTACAAGAAGGACGAGTCGCACGTCCTTACCCTAGCGGAGAGGGCGGTTGATCACACCCTTTTATACGACATCATTAAGGGACGGACGGAGCCCTTTGAAGACTATAAGGAGTTGAAGAAGGTAGTCACAGGGGCTGACAACGTAAGGCGGCAGTGGGCCGAACAGAAGAGAGGTTACGGGTATGCGGGGTGGTGGAACGCTAACCCACAGGGACAGAGTCGTGGACAGTCGTCCACTCAGCAGAACCGACAGGAGCCGAAAGTAGCTCCGAAGGTAGAATATTCGGCGACACCGAGAAGAGATGCTACCGGCACCACGTTCGGAGGAACGGGCAGGCCGATGGACATCGACCAAGCGAGAGAGAAGCGTCTGTGCTTCAACTGTGGCGAGCCAGGCCACATGAGCAGGAACTGCCCGCACAAGAGAAAGGCGGTAGTCAGAGGTATTATGTTGAATATGAGTGAGCAGGAACGTACGGACTTTATTAATGATTTGGGTTTTCCAAAGGCTCCGCAGTAGATATAGGTCTGCAGGAGCCTTCGCACACGGACATTTCGGAGTTTGTTGATAATGGCATTGACTATGTAATCAGTACAGGTACTAAACAGAAAAACGCCTCCACCTTCATCCACAAAACCGAAAAACCCGAAAAAACCTATATGGTACGAACCTAACACTGCTGAATGGCTAACTCAGAGAGTTAGAGAAGACCAGATCCGAGAGCAGTGGGATTATTACGAACTTGGATGCCCTTTTCCCGGGAGAAAGAAGCCTCGGAAGAAACCGTCATGGACATACGAAAACGGAACTGGAAAACAGCAGTCACCGCCATCCGGAGTCTCAAAAACAAAAGGAGTTATGTTCGTGGGACACGCGGCAAAAGTCTGAGACTCCCAGCAATACTCGAAACACTGGAAGATGCTCGACAAATCGTCACAGAAGGACTCCTCGACAGTGGAGCTACTGGTTCCTGTATCGACTCAGAATTCGTCAAACGGCACAACCTTGTTATGAAAGACTTACCGATCAAAACCCCTGTCTACAATGCAGACGGTACACTCAATGATTCCGGATCAATAGACAAGTATGTCGAGATCCGGATGACCATCGGTGATCATTCAGAGATCGTCCAATTCGGAGTAGTAAGTCTAGGAAAGAATAATATCTTTCTAGGACTAGACTGGCTACGACACCACAACCCGAGTATCGACTGGAATACATCTGAACTAACCTTTGACAGGTGTCCAACAAGATGTGGTTACAACCCACACTTTTGGACACCAGAGGATACCCATTCTAGAGCGGCATTACAGGAAGGCGAACAGCTTTTCCTGTTTGACTGGGACAGGTATGTTCACGAGCAGGTACAGTCGAGGAATTGGACGGAAAAACAAGCCAGAGAGGAAACAGCCCAAGAGTTCGACACTTCCAAGCCCTACATCGAAAAGTACCCCGATGTTTTCAGCCAGAAGGAATTCGACCAACTACCACAACGACGTCCTTGGGACCACGCTATCGACCTAACGCCAGGTTCTAAACCTTTAGATTGCAAGGTGTACCCATTAAACCCAAAGGAACAAGAGGCGCTCGACAAGTTTCTTGAAGAAAACCTTCGAACTGGACGAATCCGACCTTCGACTTCGCAGATGGCGTCTCCCTTCTTCTTCGTTAAAAAGAAAGATGGCACCTTACGACCGGTACAAGATTATCGTAAACTGAACGAGATGACGGTTAAAAACCGGTATCCACTTCCTCTCATTCAGGAGCTAATCGATCGTTTAAAAGGCGCTAAAATCTTCACGAAGATGGATATCAGATGGGGATTCAACAACATCCGCATAAAGGAAGGTGACGAATGGAAAGCGGCTTTTCGAACTAACCAGGGGTTATTCGAACCGACCGTCATGTTCTTCGGACTCACCAACTCTCCTGCGACGTTCCAAGGTTTCATGAACCACATCCTGCGAGACCTCATCAATAAAGGTCATGTTATTGTTTACATGGACGACATACTGATTTTTACCGACGGTATAGAAGAACATCGACAAATCGTAGAACAAGTACTCGACATTCTACGGGAACACAAGTTGTTCCTTAAACCCGAAAAGTGTTCTTTCGAAAAACCGGTTATAGACTACCTCGGTATTATCATTGGTAATGGAACTATTCGCATGGATCCCAAGAAAGTTCAATCGTTCGAGAATGGATTACTCCACGAAAGAAGCGCGACGTCCAGCAGTTTCTAGGATTCTGCAACTTCTTCCGGCGATTCATTCGTGGGTTCAGCCTGGTAGCAAAGCCACTAACACAGCTCACGGGAAATGGGACTTGGAAGTGGGAGAAAGGTCAAGAGGAGGCGTTTGAGGAGCTGAAACGCCGTATTTGTGAGGAAGTCGTTTTGTTGATTCCTCGTAACCACGGGAAATTCAGGGTGGAAGCTGACTCGTCCGATTATGCCAATGGCGCCGTTTTGTCCCCAGTTCGTTGATGGTAGATGGTATCCCATTGCCTTTCGTTCTCGTTCCCTCAATGAGGTTGAGCGTAATTACGAGATTTACGACAAAGAACTTATGGCAATTATGGACTCCCTCGACGACTGGAGGCAATATTTACTAGGTGCGGAGGAACAGATTGAGATTTATACGGATCACGCAAACCTCCAGTACTTCAAGAAGCCGCAGAAACTCAACCGACGACAAGCGCGCTGGGTACTGGAATTAGCGGAGTATAACTTCGATCTCGTTCACAAACCTGGTAAATCGATGACGAAAGCTGACGCCCTGTCGAGGATGACAGGTCTTGAGACGGGGGACAAGGACAACGAGAACATCGTTCTCCTGAGACCGGAACTTTTTATTCAAGCTCTCGACCTATCGGCTCCCGAAGATCTCCTGTTATCAGAGATCCGAAAGAGTAGAAACCAAGTAGACCGAACTGTACAGGAGGCCCTCGCTGCGAAAAATCCAGAGTGGACTGAGACCGACAAAGTCATTACCTGGAAAGGGCGTGTTTATGTACCGAAAAACCGCCTACTCCGGTCCAAAATAATCACTCAGTACCACGATACACCGCTAGCGGGACATCCAGGACAGTACAAGACCACGGAGTTGATTACTCGGGACTACTGGTGGCCAGGAGTGACACGAGATGCAGGGAAATACGTCGAAGGATGCGAGAAATGCCAGGCGACAAAGTCACGTCGTACCAAACCAGTAGGACAACTTCATCCACATGCGGTACCGAGTGAACCATGGCAAATAATCGGCACCGATATGATAGGGGAACTACCGGAATCGGGAGGATATAACGCCATATCGGTGTTTATTGATCATTTTTCCAAAAGACTACGACTTGTTCCATCGCACACTACAGTCACATCAGAGGGAATGGCAAAAATCTATCGGGATCGTATTTTTTCTATCCACGGCATTCCACGAAAAATAGTACATGATCGAGGACCGCAATATCATTCTCGTTTCATGAAGGAACTCTACCGTCTTTTAGGAATAGAAGCAAACTACACCACGGCGTATCACCCACAGACCAACGGCCAGACGGAACGAACAAATCAGGAGATAGAACATTATCTCCGTTTGTTCATTAGTTATCATCAAAATGACTGGCATGAGTGGTTACCGCTTGCAGAATTTGCCTATAACGATCGAGTACACTCTGCGACGAAGGTTTCCCCATTCTATGCTGACAACGGTAGACATCCCTATAAAGGCACGGCACCTCAAATGACTTCGGACAACCCCACAGCACAGGCGTTTGCAGATGGAATGAGGAAGGTTCGAGACGAAGTAGGAGCGGCCTTAGGAAAGGCCAACGAGGACATGAAGAAGTTTTATGACCGAAAGCGAAGAGTTGGAATAGAGTACAAGCCAGGAGATAAGGTCTGGCTTGAGGGAACTAACTTATCGACAGACCAGCCGATGAAAAAGTTAGGAGATAAACGGTTTGGACCGTTTACAGTTCAGAAAAAGATAGGTGCTAGTTCCTATAAACTAGATATTCCCTCTACGTGGAAACGTATCCATAACGTTTTCAACGAAGTCCTTCTCACTCCCTATAGAGAACCGCAATTTCCCTCTCAACCACGAAACACTCGTCCACCTCCTGTCGTCGTAGGAGAAGAAGAGGAATTCGAAGTCGAGGAGATTCTCGACTCACGAAAGGTAGGAAAAGGGATCAAGTACAAGGTCAGGTGGCGAGGTTACGGACCACATGAAGACACTTGGGAACCTCGGTCCAACATCACCCATTCCTCCGATTTGTTGAAGGAATTCCATGATAAAAACCCGAACAAACCCAAACCCGCTACTCTGAGTCGACTCGAAATCCCTATTTCCTTGTTCCCTACCGAGTTATTCCGCCCTATGCCTCCGCCAGATACCGAAAATACATCCTCACAATTACCCTCCGAAAATTTTGTTAGACGACAAGCGCTTCGTGGAACTCGCGCTCTAGGGAGGGGGGTAATGTCATGAATCAATCTTTTTCCATTATTCTTTTCTTTTATTATTCTTTTCCTTTTCTTTTATTTACTTATCTAATCACCAAAGCGCTTACACTAGCGCTTATTATATTTTCATTATCATTTAGGTTACACGCGTCAACCTTATTGTTCTCGCGTTGTCGTTTCACTTAGGCGCGACTCTCTCGTGCCTGTCAGTTCATTGACAGGACGACGTCATTATTGTTCCGCCTCCATGCTTCTTTTTATATTGCCTTATTGTTTACTCACCGAATACCTACAGCTTTACTTATGGATACGAGCGACTCTTATTGTAGGTCCTCACGGTTACGGTGCGAGACGTCTCTCACGGCTTCATATCCCATTTTGTATATAAGACTAGATATTTGGTAGTTATATTCCTTAGCTCTATTCTCGTCTATTCTCCTCGGTAGCTAGACTTGTAGTTGGGTTGTTTTATCCATCCGCTTTTTTGCTTTTTCATCCTCTTGCTCATTGTCTATCGTGTGACGCCTGGTTGTCTCTTGTGAGAGCTAGCGAGTCGCTGACAGACAGTGGCGATTTTGAGGGGCGAATGTAGCCTTTTCGGAGGTTGTCATCCAGGAAGCGGTCGAGTTCACCTTGTTCATTCAATGACATTGGATAGACTTTTGTGCGCATGGTTTCCGGTGCACCTGGGATCAATTCTATAGCATGATCCCAGGGTTGGTGGTCAGGGAGGCGTTCTGAAGCAGTTTCAGAGAATACTTTTTCGAAATCGCGGTAGGGTTCTGGGACCATTTCTTCAAAGGTTTTCATGGGTTTTGTTTTGTGGGCTTGTTCCGCTAGCTGTTGGGAGTAGGTGAACCCTGCAGCACACCAGACTTCATCTGTTTGTTCGTTGTAAGATTCCTGACTTCACCCATGCACGTCGGGTTCGTCGGTTTGCTCGAATGCGGTGTATGGGCGACTCTTCTGTCTCCTCATCCAGTGTGTCAAGTGGTGGTTCAGGGGTGATCACAGTTTCAATTTCCTCCGCCGTGTCTTGCTCTTCCACCTCCTCTATCGTTGTTTGTTGGGATCTGACTGTGAGTCGTCCTTTCTCCCAGTCAATATCTGGATTGGCCTTACGTAGCCAGGGGAGTCCTAAGATTAGGTCTTCACCTCCCAGATTGGTTACTAGCAAGTCTGTCCACCGTTCTTGGTTATCAACAGTCAGGGCTAGGCGTGCAAAGTGTGTGATCTGCCCTGCTCGGTTAGCAGACCCATCAATGTTAAAGACGCCAATGGGTTTCCTGAGTGGGAAGGTCCTTACACGGTGACGGGTGACAAACTCTTGGTTCAAAAATAGAGCAGTGGCTCCAGAATCAACCATGGCTGCAGTTGCTATACTGTGATTTCTTCCTCTTAGTTTTGCGTTAATTCGGAAGTGAGATGAATTGGAGTTCAATTCCGAAATAGTAGATATTTTACAAGATGGGAGAGAATCATACGCAGATGTGGAATGTATAGCGAACTGGTTTACGGGTACTCTCGATGCAGCCGAGACGGGCACCCGCTTTAAAAACCCTCCTGAGAACCTGGTGCTGGGGCCATGGCATTGGCTCTGTTAAGGAGCTCCTGGAGCTGGGCAATCTGGGTGGAGAGGTCAGGCGTAAGTGGAGACGGAGCAGTGGG
This sequence comes from Lentinula aciculospora, assembly GCA_028011355.1. Classification (NCBI taxonomy): domain Eukaryota; kingdom Fungi; phylum Basidiomycota; class Agaricomycetes; order Agaricales; family Omphalotaceae; genus Lentinula; species Lentinula aciculospora. The sequence goes on from JAOTPV010000276.1 coordinate 20,178, forward strand.
AGCTGGAATGGACGCGGCAATTTGGACAGGTTCACTGGGGAAGAGGGTGAACGGTGTCGAAGCAGAAGCAGAGACTTGTTGACGGCGGGGTTGTTGGCGCTTACCCTGGCCACGTTCTAGACCCATGAACTTGTCTTGGCAGACTGATTCTAGGTGGCCTCGTCGTCCACAGTAGCGGCAAACTGTCTCCTTGTATGAGCAGTTCCTCTTTTCGTGACTCTGCGAGCCACACCCATAACACCTTCCTCTCATCTGGGCCACGAAGCTTTCTCTGCTGTTACCACTAGTGTGTGTGGCATCGACATCCATAGCATGGGAGTTGGCAGGGGGGGGAGGAGATATGGGAGGTGCCTGGGTTGCGACCTGTCATGGTGGGATCGTGCAGGAACACATCCACTGAAATTGCTCGCCTGATAGCCTCCTCCAGGGTGGGAGCCAGTCCCTGGGCTATATTGACCACAATGAGATTTTGTCGGATCTCTGGGTTGAGGCCGCTATGGAAGCGTTCTCGCAGGTCGACGTCTGAAAGCCCGGTCCGATCACCAATGTCCTTGAAATTCTGTGCAAATTCCGCTACCGTTTGACCTTTTGCCTGCCTGAGATGCTGGATTGCATTCCGGGCCTCCATACCTGCATCAATGGATTCAAATCGGAGGGTGAAGGCTGTTTTGAAGTCTTCCCATCGTCCATTGAAAGGTTGTTGGTTATGGCTGAATTCTAGGAGGTATGGTGTGGCCCAGTCAGCAGCCTTGCCTGAGAAGAATCCTAGCGCTGCCTTGATCAGCTTCCCTTCGTTGCTACTCAGATCTGGTTGTTCCATTGCCCAGCTTTGATACTGAGCAATGAAGCGACGTGCTTCTGCACTACTAGAGCCTTTGAAGAGCTCAGGTTTATTCATACTGGACTTGGCTGAGGCTTTGTGGAGGTTGGCCGTGAGCTGGGCCACCTGCTCGATGAGCTGTGCCATGAGCTGGTTTGTGTTGACTTCAGAGGTCGACATAATGGATGGGGGTGCAGTGGGAGTAGGGATAAGGATGGGTTGTGATCACTGGTACCGTCGGAAAGGTTCTCCTCTTCACTGATGGAGTTGGCAGCAGCGTTTGGACAGGGTTGAGAACTGCAATCAGCCCAGGAGCTGCTTTTGCTGCGGTGGATGTGGGTTTGGTCTTTAGTATCAAAAGCGTGTGGGTAGGCAGAACAGTCGATAGCTTGGGCGGGCAGGCTTGGTGCGGAGGTGTCTGTAGACGTGGTGGAAGCGGAGCCTGCAAGGATAACCTAATCGGTAGGCTATCAGTGCAGTAAGGGATCTTGACCTAATGTCACAAAGAGGTGACGACGGTGGCGGAGCGGAGCGGAGACTTAGGCGAAAGCGGACACTGGTCCCAACGACAAAGTTATATTGATAATAAATACAAGTAAGTAAGTTCAAGACATACCTGGTCCCAACGACAAAGAGGTCAAGATAAGGGACCAGGTTGTGGGGGCTGGCTTATATATACAAGGTGGAGCGTGGGAACTATGAGGTAATACTGTATAGCTCCGGCACAAGGAATGGAACTAATAGAATGGAATGGAATGTTCCGGAATGATTATTGTAGGTAGGAGGGCTTGGATGGTGTATCGTAAAGAAAGGAAAATGATAGGGGGTGGGCTCACTTCATGACAGGTAGCTGGGGCAGGCATGGTAGCAGCAATGGAGGTGGAGGGCTCAGCAACAATAGATGTAGCAGCGGCAGAACGAGGGAGGGGTGTTGGAAGTCTCAAGAACTTCCTGTGGCAGACGGCTGCTAGATGACCCATTAGTCCACAGTGATTGCAGACATTGCATTCATGGTGCC
>JAOTPV010000277.1:0-21689 GCA_028011355.1 Lentinula aciculospora
CTTGTGAGAGCTAGCGAGTCGCTGACAAACTCCATCAGTAAAGAAGAGAATCTTTCTGATGGTACCGTGATCACACCCATCCTAACCCCTGCTCCAAATGTACCCCCAACCCACTATGTCAACCCCCGAAGTCAACACCAATCGGCTCATGGCACAGCTCATTGAGCAGGTGGCCCAGCTCACGGCCAACCTCCACAAAGCCTCAGCCAAGTCCAGTATGAATAAGCCTGAGCTCTTCAAAGGCTCTAGTAGTGCAGAAGCACATCGCTTCATTGCTCAGTATCAAAGCTGGGCAATGGAACAACCAGATTTGAGCAACAACGAAGGAAAGCTGATCAAGGCAGCACTAGGATTCTTCTCAGGCAAGGCTGCTGACTGGCCCACACCGTACCTCCTAGAATTCAGCCATAACCAACAACCCTTCAATGGACGATGGGAAGACTTCAAAACAGCCTTCACCCTCCGATTTGAATCCATTGACGCAGGTATGGAGGCCTGGAATGCAATCCAGCATCTCAGGCAGGCAAAAGGTCAAACGGTAGCGGAATTTGCACAGAATTTCAAGGACATTGGTGATCGGACCGGACTTTCAGACGGTCGACCTGCGAGAACGCTTCCATAGCGGCCTCAACCCAGAGATCCGACAAAATCTCATTGTGGTCAATATAGCCCAGGGACTAGCTCCCACCCTGGAGGAGGCTATTAGGCGAGCAATTTCAGTGGATGTGTTCCTGCACGATCCCACCATGACAGGTCGCAATCCAGGCACCTCCCATATCTTCTCCCCCCCTGCCAACTCCCATGCTATGGATGTCGATGCCACGCACACTAGTGGTAACAGCAGAGAAAGCTTCGTGGCTCAGATGAGAGAAGGTGTTATGGGTGTGGCTCGCAGAGTCACGAAAAGAGGAAACTGCTCATACAAGGAGACAGTTTGCTGCTACTGTGGACAACGAGGCCACCTAGAATCAGTCTGCCAAGACAATTTCATGGGTCTAGAACGTGGCCGGGGTAAGCGCCAACAACCCCGCCATCAACAAGTCTCTGCTTCCTCTTTGACACCCTTCACCCTCTTCCCCAACGAACCCGTCCAAATTGCCACTTCCCACTCCAGCCCCCACTGCTCCGTCCCCACTTACGCCTGACCTCTCCACCCAGATTGCCCAGCTCCAGGAGCTCCTTAACAGAGCCAATGCCATGGCCCCAGCACCAGGTTCTCAGGAGGGTTTTTAAAGCGGGTGCCTGTCTTGGCTGCATCGAGAGTACCCCGTAAACCAGTTTGCTATACATTCCACATCTACATATGATTCTCTTCCATCCTGTAAAAATATCTACTATTTTGGAATTGAACTCCAATTCATCTCACTTCCGAATTAACGCAAAACTAAGAGGAAGAAATCACAGTATAGCAACTGCAGCCATGGTTGATTCTGGAGCCACTGCTCTATTTTTGAACCAAGAGTTTGTCACCCGCCACCGTGTAAGGACCTTCCCACTCAGGAAACCCATTGGCATCTTTAACATTGATGGGTCTGCTAACCGAGCAGGGCAGATCACACACTTTGCACGTCTAGCCCTGACTGTTGATAACCAAGAATGGTGGACAGACTTGCTAGTAACTAATCTGGGAAGCAAAGACCTAATCTTAGGACTCCCCTGGCTACGTAGGGCCAATTGTTGTGACATGCCATACAGGATACAGTACTTACTTCGTTTTCTCCTACATTCCCTCTTCCCTTTACCTTTGTGACTACCTGAACCCCTCTCCATGTTTCCATACCCCTTTTATTTCCATCTATCACTGGTCAGAACCTTCCATCACATTCCAGACACTTCTATCGGTTTCCCCGCGCTGTCGCTTACTCATCCGAACCCTTGTATATATAGTACAGTAGCTGACACCTAGTTCCCCATCTTGACCTCTTGGTCTTTGGAACTAGGTTAGTACCTGTATCATCATTTACCTTCAATATACTTACTTGGTCTTTGGAACTAGTTTTCCTTGTGCGACCCTAGTGATTGGCCCTGTGCTATCACTGTTGTCTTGATCATATATATCTTTCAGCCTTCGTGTGTGGTGCTAGCCCCACCCCTCACTTCGGCTTGTGCTTTGAGCTGGGCCTTCTCCGTGCTTTCCCCCTTCGTCACCACACCAATCCAGATATTGACTGGGAGAAAGGACGACTCACAGTCAGATCACAACAAACAATGATAGAGGAGGTGGAAGAGCAAGACACGGCGGAGGAAATTGAAACTGTTATCACCCCCGAACCACCACTTGACACACTGGATGAGGAGACAGAAGAGTCGCCCATACACTGCATTCGAGCAAACCGATGAACCTGACGTGCATGGGTGAAGTCAGGAATCTTACACGAACAAACAGAGGAGGTCTGGTGTGCTGCAGGGTTCACCTACTCCCAACAGCTAGCGGAACAGGCCCACAAAACAAAACCCATGAAAACCTTTGAAGAAATGGTCCCAGAACCCTACCGCGATTTCGAAAAAGTATTCTCTGAAACTACTTCAGAGCGCCTCCCTGACCACCAACCCTGGGATCATGCCATTGAATTGATCCCAGGTGCACCGGAAACCATGCGCACAAAAGTCTATCCAATGTCATTGAATGAACAAGGCGAACTTGACTGCTTTCTGGATGACAACCTCCGAAAAGGCTACATTCGCCCCTCGAAGTCGCCACTGTCTTCACCTGTCTTCTTCATAAAGAAGAAGGATGGAAAACTCCGTTTTGTACAGGACTACAGGAAACTTAACCAAGTAACCCTGAAGAACTGTTATCCCCTCCATTGGTTGCTGACATCATTAGCCATCTGCAGGGGGCACAGTATTTCACCAAATTTGACGTCAGATGGGGCTATAACAATGTTCAGATTAAAGAGGGTGACGAGTGGAAAGCTGCCTTTGCAACCAACCGAGGGTTGTTTGAACCCAGCATAATGTTCTTTGGTCTCACCAACTCCCCAGCCACTTTCCAAGCGCTCATGAACTCCATCTTTTCAGACCTAGTGGCGGCAGGGAAAGTAGCAGTCTACCTAGATGATATTCTCATCTTCACCAACAAAATACCAGAACATCAGCAGATAGTAAGAGAGGTACTTCAAATGGCTAGAGAAACATGACCTCTACCTATGACCCGAGAAGTGTGAATTCAAGGAGCTCCAGATCGAATACCTAGGACTAGTGATATCAGAAGGTGAAGTGAGCATGGACCCGGTAAAAGGTAGCTGCGGTTCGCGACTGGCCTATCCCAAAGAATCTGCGAGAGCTACGGGGATTCTTAGGTTTTGCTAACTTCTACTGCCAATTCATATGGAACTTTGCCCGCATAGCACGCCCTCTGAACAACCTGACCAAGAAAGACTCGGGCTTCAGTTGGGGGACACACCAGCAACAAGTATTCGACACCCTAAGGGAAGCATTTATCACAGCACCAGTACTGGCACTCTGGGACCCTAATAGGCTCACACAACTCGAGGTAGATGCATCAGGCTTTGCTATGGGAGGAGCTCTAATGCAGAAACAAGATGATGGCCAGTGGCACCCAGTAGCATTTTGATCAGCCTCCATGCAACCAGCTGAACGAAACTATGAAATTTACGACCGAGAGATGCTCGCCATCATCAAAGCATTAAAGGACTGGAGAAGCTTCCTGGAAGGTTCACCACAACCATTCGAGATCCTCACTGATCATGCAAACCTGGAATTCTGGCGTTCGGACTCAGGACCTTAGTAGACGGCAGGCATGATGGGCACTATGGTTGTCCCCGCTTCGACTTCCAACTCACTCACTGGCCGGGCAAGTCCAACACTCAGGCAGACACTCTCTCTCGCATGGCAGCACATCAAGTTTTGGATAGTGAAGATAATCGACAACAGATCATCCTGAAACCAGCTCATTTTATGCGAGTGGCAGCAACCTCATTACAGAATCCACTGGAGGACCGTATCCGACAGGCATCTCAGAAGGAGGCCCAAGTACTGGAAGGACTGGAAGAGCTTAGGAGAAGCGGTCTCAAACGCTTGGCCAATGGGATAGCAGAATGGGAAGAAGACAACGGACTAGTGTACCACCGAGGGAGGGTATACGTCCCACCAGACAATGACCTGTGGAAAGAAATACTCAAACAATGCCCACGACAACCCCTCTGCTGGCCACCCTGGACTTCACAATACCCTTGACCTCGTCAGTACCCACTTTTGGTGGCCCACCCTGCGATCCTTTGTATAATAAGTGTGTTGAAGGATGCAAGACTTGTGCTAGGAAAAAGATACAGAGACACCCACGAGCAGTAACACTACCCCTAGACGTCCCAGCAGGCTTGTGGGAAGAATTGGGAGTTGACCTGATCACACAGCTGCCCAACTCGCAAGGGTATGATGTGATTCTAGTCTGCACTGACCTCTATGGTAAACAAATCCATGCAATTCCTTGTACAACCTCAATCACAGCAGCAGGGGTGGCCAACATCTACTATCGCGAAATTTTTTGCCTCCATGGCCTTCCCCTCTGCTTTGTATCAGACCGGGGACCCCAGTTTGCAGCAAAACTCATGCAATCACTACTCTCCCGCCTAGGAATCAAATCAAACCTCACCTCCGGATACCACCCCCAAGCGAATGGACAGACTGAACAGGCAAACCAAGAAGTCGTAAAGTACCTCAGGCTCTATGTGGGATGCCGTCAGGATGACTGGGCAGAACACCTGCCCATGGCGGAATTCGTGATTAACTCCCACACCCACTCAGCACTGGGAATGTCCCCTTTTGAACTCACGTATGGTTACCTGCCTCTATTCAACATTCCAGTGGGACAACGGAGTGGGATTCTGGCGGTGGATGATCGCATCCAGATACTGCAAGATGCACGACAGGATGCTGGGGCGGCGCTGCACCTGGGGAAAAGACAGCAAAAGGAAAACTACAAACGGGGAAAACGAAAGGCACATCAGTTCCAAGTTGGAAATCAGGTCTGGCTAAGCACAGAAGACATCAAGCTTCAACTTTCCAGTGAGAAACTGGGGATCAACAGCTAGGACCATATGCAATTTTGGAGAAGGTTGGCCCTTTGGACTACCATTTAGACCTCCCACTGTCGCTAGACCACATCCACCCTGTGTTCCATGTCGATAAACTGTACCCTTGGAGAGGGAACTCCGTCAATGGTGAAATTGCAACACCACCAGAACCAGTATACCTAGAGGATGAGGATGAGCCAGAGTATGAAGTCGAGGACATCTTGGATAGTCAGATTAGGTGGATGAAATTAGAGTACTTGGTAAAGTGGAAAGGCTACGATGCAGGACACAACTCATGGGAACCTGCACCAAATCTTGAACACGCCCCTACAGCTATCCGAAAATTCCACAAAAAGCACCCCCAGGCAGCAAAAGCTTGACCATTGAGGGCAATGGTCATAAGGAGGGGGGTAATGTCATGAAGTGAGCCACCCCTATCATTTTCCTTTCTTTATGATACACCATCCGAGCTCTCCTACCTACAATAATCATTCTGGAACCTTCCATTCTATTCTATCAGTTCTGCTCCATTCCTTGTGCCTGAGCTATACAGTATTACATCCTAATTCCCACACTCCACCTTGTATATATAAGCCAGCCCCCACAACCTGGTCCCTTATCTTGACCTCTTTGTCGTTGGGACCAGGTATGTCTTTTACCTACTTACTTGTATTTATTATCAATATAACTTTGTCGTTGGGACCAGTATCTGTCCACCTCTGTCCAAGTCTCCACTCCGCCGCCATCATCACCTCTTTGTGACACTCACCTAATACCTACAGCCTTACTTATGGATATGAGTGACTCTTATTGTAGATCCTCATGGACATATCCCATTAGTATATAAGACTTAGTATTTTGTAGTTATATTCCTTAGCTCTATTCTCATCTATTCTCCTTGGTAGCTAGACTTGTATTTGGGTTGTCTTATCCTCATCGCTTTTCATCCTCTTGCTCATTGATTCTCGCATGATGCCTGGTTGTCTCTTGTGAGAGCTAGTGAGTCACTGACACTGTCATATGTATGTGAATCAAGTTATTCTGTGATCCATTTACCTACTTCGCGAAGAGTTCCTAAGCTAGGACTCTTTAATTAATTACTTCACAAAGAGTTCCTAAGCCAAGGAATCCTTCATTATCTTTCCTCATTGTTATCAGATGAGTACTATACCTATTATATCCCTTCCTTTGTTCTTTACTCCACAATCTAGTCTATTTGGAGTTAGTATCACTTCGTGATGCTTATGTAATGCATAGTATAAAGCTACAACATTGAATAGGCAGTTCTGTAGTTTTAATATCAACTTATATCTGCTCTCTCTTTGTATTACAGATATTCACTATCCATGATACATTCTCAACACAGCTCTGATGTTCTGCAAAGCAACCTTCATGAACTGATGCTGCTATTACCTTTCTATTGGACCATTGATGTGTTGAGGGCACTACCAATAGTAGTGTTGATGTCCAACTACCTTTCCATCACTCCGCAAATCGTTCCTCCCTTCGTGAGGGAATTATCCCCTCACATTCCCAACCAATTCCGCGATTATATTGCGATTATTCCGTGATTAAATCACAATTATTACGCAATTCTGGAGTTGCATGATCTTAACACCACCGCTCCATCTTACTCACCACTGTTTCAACAACATGCATTTGATTGTCTCTGTTGTGCCCTATATATACTCCTATGCCCTTATACCTACTCTCTTCATGGTCCTTTCTCTTTTACATATCTCACACAGAGCTTGATAGTGAACTGTTACTCTTTTTTGTCCCACCCTTGCCTCTGTTACAAAAACACCCTTTTTATTATTCTTGTTAAGGCCGTGCACTGGAAGGAAATAGATCAAGGTTCCGGAGCTCTGTTCGAAGCTTCGAAGTCCGGAAACTATAGTAATGGCAAAGCGAAGTAATGGAAAGGCTACATGGGCCTTGGGAAGTGATGGGACTTCAGCGAAGCTTTCGGCAATGCTCCCTACACATTATCTGGGTGTCCCTGTGAAGTGCGAAGAAGAATGAAGTTCCAGAGCATCGGAAGCATCTGATCAATTGATCCGGACGTGATTAAACATAATAGAGAAGGAGTATAGAAGGTAACTTTTATTCCAAGCTGGGGAACCAAACTAAACAAGTTGACCTAAGTACTAAACTGCCTAATTGTTAAATAAAAGACAATAAGTGAGAAGGATTCAAAATAATACAATAACGGTGTTTTCCAAGAGCCGACAGGCATGAGAATGCATTGGTCATGATGACCGAGTGTCATGTGATGTATCCGAGGTTGTTCCGAAGCTATTGAGCCAAGGAATGGAGTACGAAATCAATCGAGATTCGAGTTGAACTTGGTAACAAACACAAAATGGATCAAAAGGATGATTGATTGACCGCAGAAATTGGTCCGAAAAGCATAGTGGAGATTGGCATATATATAACAATTCTTTTCATTATTCTTTTCCATTTCTTATAATATTCCTTACCTAATCACTAAAGTGCTTACACCAGTGCTCATGTTTTCATTTCCATCTAGATTATACCTGCCAACCTTATTGTTCTCACATTGTCATTTCATCTATATGCAACTCTCTCATGCCTGTTAGCTTGTTGACAGGACATCATCATTATTGTCCTGCCATCACATTTCTTTTATATTGCATTATTGTTTACTCACCAAATACCAACAGCTTTATTTATGGACATGAGTGATTCTTATTGTATATCCTCACAGTTACAGTGCAAGATATTTCTCATGGTTTCATCTCCTATATGTATATAAGATATAGTATTTCATAGTTATATTCTTTAGCTCTATTCTCATCTATTCTCCTTGGTAGCTAGACTTGTATTGGGTTGTTTTATCCTCATCATCTTTTTCATCCTCTTGCTTATTGATTCTTGTGTAATGCCTGGATATCTATTGAGAGAGCTAGCTAGTCACTGACAGCCTCTGTCCCATTCTCATTTCATTTCTATCCTTGAATTAGTTGACATGCCATTTTTCTTTCTACTGCTCTTTCTCTAGTCTGGTTACCTACATATGTAGTTTATACATGTATTCACCAGTGCCAGCTTGAGCTTGGCCCCCATTTAGGTTCTTTGTGAGAGAGCATTGGTGACCTAACAATGTCAAACTCCATCTCTCTTCAAACTGCAGACAAGCAGCATAGATTGATTTCCACAGCCCATTATGCATATTACAAATTTGAATGTGGCAACTTCTATCAGAAGGAGTGCAGGAAAGGCTGATCTTGTAAATTGGACCACCACAATCTCCTTCTTGCACATCAAAAATTGCATGCAGGCCAGGCACATGATGTTGCTAACTTACAGTGCCAGGAATTTCCTGGTGTCTCAGTCTGTACAGTCCAAAGAAATTTCTCAGAAATTGGACTGAAGGGTTGTCAATATTAGAAGAAGTTCTTTTTGACAAAGACATGTGCCAGAATTTAGAGAGGTTGGGTAGAGGGGCTGCAGAACTGGGGTTCTCAAGAATGGTGCTTAGTGATATATTCTGACAAGTCAAAATTCAATCTCTGGGGATCAGATGGAGTTCAGTGCAGGGAGGATGGACATGCTTTTAATAAGGGTTGTACTGGTGGACATTGTTGAAACAGCAGTGAGTAAGATGGAGTGGTTGTGACTACTCACTGAGTGGTGAGTGTCAGAAGTCGATGTCAACACACAAAACCACAAAAGGCTAAGTGTCTCAGATGTCTTTGAGGAGAAACCCAGAAGTCAAGTTGAATAACGAAGCTAAGGTCACTACAAGACCTTAGCTGACCTTATATACAAAAGTATGAATCTAATCTACAATAGAATTGTAGGTCAAATGCTATGACAAACAAGTCCATGATAGATACGAGTACAGATGCTAACTGAGTATGAGTAATCAAGAGGATGTCAGCGTCAGGTTATAACCAAGTACGGGACCCGATGAGTAACATAGAATGCATAAAGGAAAACGAAGAAATAGTATACCTAAGCACCTAGTCACAGGACACAAGCGCCCTATGACAGGTGCCTATGCGCTAAGGGTTACTTGTAGTGTTAGTCGTTCCTGACATTACCCCCTTACCAGACAACTTGTCCTTGAGTTAGCCTTGACTTCCCCCTCGTCGTCCTCAACCTCCCCTAAATGGTCTGGAACAATGAGCCATCTGCCGAAGTCGGGTCTCTCCCTCAACTTCCGCAGGAAAAGATGTCCAAAAGTCAACATCTCATTGCGACAGAACATCCAACCTACTCACGTCCATTTGTGAGGTCGGCACCATCGTCAGTAGAGCAGTCGGTACTGAGACTGACATAGGAGTGGGTTGTGCAGTCCCAACCAGTATGGAAACTGACATTGGTTCTGGTGGCATCGGTGTCGTCGATCTGGACGATGACACCATGCTAGAAAGGGGTATGTCCACTGACACAGATGTGGTAGAGGGACGAGTGCCAGTGGTTGTAGGAGGGGGATTGGGAGATAAAGCAGGTGCTTTACCTTTAGTGTCCATCTTTTTTATTGGACAGTTCACGCGAACTCGCCTCCCAGCGAGTTGCTTACCAATAGCGACGAGTGTCATGAATCGATCTTTTTCCATTATTCTTTTCTTTTATTATTCTTTTTCTTTTCTTTACTTATCTAATCACCAAAGCGCTTACACTAGCGCTTATTATATTTTCATTATCATTTAGGTTACACGCGTCAACCTTATTGTTCTCGCGTTGTCGTTTCACTTAGGCGCGACTCTCTCGTGCCTGTCAGTTCATTGACAGGACGACGTCATTATTGTTCCGCCTCCATGCTTCTTTTTATATTGCCTTATTGTTTACTCACCGAATACCTACAGCTTTACTTATGGATACGAGCGACTCTTATTGTAGGTCCTCACGGTTACGGTGCGAGACGTCTCTCACGGTTTCATATCCCATTTTGTATATAAGACTAGATATTTGGTAGTTATATTCTTTAGCTCTATTCTCGTCTATTCTCCTCGGTAGCTAGACTTGTAGTTGGGTTGTTTTATCCATCCTCTTTTGCCTTTTCATCCTCTTGTTCATCGTCTATCGTGTGACGCCTGGTTGTCTCTTGTGAGAGCTAGCGAGTCACTGACAGAAGAATAGAGCTTCTACCACATACCACCCGTCACAACAAAAACTTTTACAAACTTGCCTAGGATCCAACACGTTGTTGGAAACTAGTTTTCTTGATACGTTACACATTTTCATTTCTACCAAACACGCTCATATTCTCCCCTACTATAACTCAACATGACTGACCGGTCGATACATGCGCCCGACCCAGCGGAAGTCGCTGCTATCACGTCTAGTCCACGCCGGGTGTTCGTTAATACACCAGGGAACTACGATGGCGACCCCGCCACCTACCGGCCATGGCGACGACGAATGATGGCTTATGTCTCCGAGCTAACAGAGACAAAGCAGGTCGACAACTCCCACCGAGTCACGACCATCATCATGTCCTTCCTGGTCGGAGGAAAAGCCGATGAATGGGCTCAGGTCTACTCGGATGACCATTTCGATATCGACAGAGGGACGTGGGATATTACGGGGAAGCAGTTAATTGACGACATGGACAGGGAGTTCACGAATGTCGCAAAGGAGAAAGAGGCCCGTGATAAACTAACCTATATCCGACAGGGGAAGTCCTCGGCCAGCGACTTTTTCAAAGAGTTTGAATTGTTGTTGAAGGATGCCGGGTACAAGAAGGACGAGTCGCACGTCCTTACCCTAGCGGAGAGGGCGGTCGATCACACCCTTCTCTACGACATCATTAAGGGACGGACGGAGCCCTTTGAAGACTATAAGGAGTTGAAGAAGGTAGTCACAGGGGCTGACAACGTAAGGCGGCAGTGGGCCGAACAGAAGAGAGGTTACGGGTATGCGGGGTGGTGGAACGCTAACCCACAGGGACAGAGTCGTGGACAGTCGTCCACTCAGCAGAACCGACAGGAGCCGAAAGTAGCTCCGAAGGCAGAATATTCGGCAGCACCGAGAAGAGATGCTACCGGCACCACGTTCGGAGGAACGGGCAGGCCGATGGACATCGACCAAGCGAGAGAGAAGCGTCTGTGCTTCAACTGTGGCGAGCCAGGCCACATGAGCAGGAACTGCCCGCACAAGAGAAAGGCGGTAGTCAGAGGTATTATGTTGAACATGAGTGAGCAGGAACGTACGGACTTTATTAACGATTTGGGTTTTCCAAAGGCTCCGCAGTAGATATAGGTCTGCAGGAGCCTTCGCACACGGACATTTCGGAGTTTGTTGATAATGGCGTTGACTATGTAATCAGTACAGGTACTAAACAGAAAAACGCCTCCACCTTCATCCACAAAACCGAAAAAACCGAAAAACCTATACGGTACGAACCTAACACTGCTGAATGGCTAACTCAGAGAGTTAGAGAAGACCAGATCCCGAGAGCAGTGGGATTATTACGAACTTGGATGCCCTTTTCCCGGGAGAAAGAAGCCTCGGAAGAAACCATCATGGACATACGAAAACGGAACTGGAAAACAGCAGTCACCGCCATCCGGAGTCTCAAAAACAAAAGGAGTTATGTTCGTGGGACACGCGGCAAAAGTCTGAGACTCCCAGCAATACTCGAAACACTGGAAGATGCTCGACAAATCGTCACAGAAGGACTCCTCGACAGTGGAGCTACTGGTTCCTGTATCGACTCAGAATTCGTCAAACGGCACAACCTTGTTACGGAAGACTTACCGATCAAAACCCCTGTCTACAATGCAGATGGTACACTCAATGATTCCGGATCAATAGACAAGTATGTCGAGATCCGGATGACTATCAGTGATCATTCAGAGATCGTCCAATTCGGAGTAGTAAGTCTAGGAAAGAATAATATCTTTCTAGGACTAGACTGGCTACGACACCACAACCCGAGTATCAACTGGAATACGTCTGAACTAACCTTTGACAGGTGTCCAACAAGATGCGGTTACAACCCACACTTTTGGACACCAGAGGATACCCATTCTAGAGCGGCATTACAGGAAGGCGAACAGCTTTTCCTGTTTGACTGGGACAGGTATGTTCACGAGCAGGTACAGTCGAGGAAGTGGACGGAAAAACAAGCCAGAGAGGAAACAGCCCAAGAGTTCGACACTTCCAAGCCCTACATCGAAAAGTACCCCGATGTTTTCAGCCAGAAGGAATTCGACCAACTGCCACAACGACGTCCTTGGGACCACGCTATTGACCTAACGCCAGGTTCTAAACCTTTAGATTGCAAGGTGTACCCATTAAACCCAAAGGAACAAGAGGCGCTCGACAAGTTTCTTGAAGAAAACCTTCGAACTGGACGAATCCGACCTTCGACTTCGCAGATGGCGTCTCCTTTCTTCTTCGTCAAAAAGAAAGATGGCACTTTACGACCAGTACAAGATTATCGCAAACTGAATGAGATGACGGTTAAAAACCGGTACCCACTTCCTCTCATTCAGGAACTAATCGATCGTTTAAAAGGCGCTAAGATCTTCACGAAGATGGATATTAGATGGGGGTTCAACAACATCCGAATAAAGGAAGGTGACGAATGGAAAGCGGCCTTTCGAACTAACCAGGGGTTATTCGAACCGACCGTCATGTTTTTTGGACTCACTAACTCTCCTGCGACATTCCAAGGTTTCATGAACCACATCCTGCGAGACCTCATCAATAAAGGTCATGTTATCGTTTACATGGACGACATACTGATTTTTACCGACGATATAATAGAACATCGACAAATCGTAGAACAAGTACTCGACATTCTACGGGAACACAAGTTGTTCCTTAAACCCGAAAAGTGTTCTTTCGAAAAACCGGTTATCGACTACCTCGGTATTATCATTGGTAACGGAACTATTCGCATGGATCCCAAGAAAGTTCAATCCGTTCGAGAATGGATTACTCCACGAAAGAAGCGCGACGTCCAGCAGTTTCTAGGATTCTGCAACTTCTTCCAGCGATTTATTCATGGGTTCAGCCTGGTAGCAAAGCCACTAACACAGCTCACGGGAAATGGAACTTGGAAGTGGGAGAAAGGTCAAGAGGAGGCGTTCGAGGAGCTGAAACGCCGTATTTGTGAGGAAGTTGTTTTGTTGATTCCTCGTAACCACGGGAAATTCAGGGTGGAAGCTGACTCGTCCGATTATGCTAATGGCGCCGTTTTGTCCCAGTTCGTTGATGGTAGATGGTATCCCATTGCCTTTCGTTCTCGTTCCCTTGATGAGGTCGAACGGAATTACGAAATTTACGACAAAGAACTCATGGCAATTATGGACTCCCTCGACGACTGGAGGCAATATTTACTAGGTGCAGAGGAACAGATTGAGATTTATACGGATCACGCAAACCTCCAGTACTTCAAGAAGCCGCAGAAACTCAACCGACGACAAGCGCGCTGGGTACTGGAATTAGCGGAGTATAATTTCGATCTCGTTCACAAACCTGGTAAATCGATGACGAAAGCTGACGCCCTGTCGAGGATGACAGGTCTTGAGACGGGGGACAAGGACAACGAGAACATCGTTCTCCTGAAACCGGAACTTTTCATCCAAGCCCTCGACCTATCAGCTCCCGAAGATCTCCTGTTATCAGAGATCCAAAAGAGTAGAAACCAAGTGGAACGAACTGTACAGGATGCCCTCGCTGCGAAAAATTCAGAGTGGACTGAGACCGACAAAGTCATTACCTGGAAAGGGCGTGTTTATGTACCGAAAAACCGCCTACTCCGATCCAAAATAATCACTCAGTACCATGATACACCACTAGCGGGACATCCAGGACAGTACAAAACTACGGAGTTGATTACTCGGGACTACTGGTGGCCAGGGGTGACACGAGATGCAGGGAAATATGTAGAAGGTTGCGAGAAATGCCAGGCGACAAAGTCACATCGTACCAAACCAGTAGGACAACTTCATCCACATGCAGTACCGACTGAACCATGGCAAATAATCGGCACCGATATGATAGGGGAACTACCGGAATCGGGAGGATATAACGCCATATCGGTGTTTATCGATCATTTTTCCAAAAGACTACGACTTGTTCCATCGCACACTACAGTCACGTCAGAGGGAATGGCAAAAATCTATCGGGATCATATTTTTTCTATCCACGGCATTCCACGAAAAATAATACATGATCGAGGACCGCAATATCATTCTCGTTTCATGAAGGAACTCTACCGTCTTTTAGGAATAGAAGCAAATTACACCACGGCGTATCACCCACAGACCAACGGCCAGACAGAACGAACAAATCAGGAGATAGAACATTATCTCCGTTTGTTCATTAGTTATCATCAAAATGACTGGCATGAGTGGTTACCGCTTGCAGAATTTGCCTATAACGATCGAGTACACTCTGCGACGAAGGTTTCCCCATTCTATGCTGACAACGGTAGACATCCCTATAAAGGCACGGCACCTCAAATGACTTCGGACAACCCCACAGCACAGGCGTTTGCAGATGGAATGAGGAAGGTTCGAGACGAAGTAGGAGCGGCCTTAGGAAAGGCCAACGAGGACATGAAGAAGTTTTATGACCGAAAGCGAAGAGTTGGAATAGAGTACAAGCCAGGTGATAAGGTCTGGCTTGAAGGAACTAACTTATCGACAGACCAGCCGATGAAAAAGTTAGGAGATAAACAGTTTGGACCGTTTACAGTTCAGAAGAAGATAGGTGCTAGTTCCTATAAACTAGATATTCCCTCTACGTGGAAACGTATCCATAACGTTTTCAACGAAGTCCTTCTCACTCCCTATAGAGAACCGCAATTTCCCTCTCAACCACGAAACACTCGTCCACCTCCTGTCGTCGTAGGAGAAGAAGAGGAATTCGAAGTCGAGGAGATTCTCGACTCACGAAAGGTAGGAAAAGGGATCAAGTACAAGGTCAGGTGGCGAGGTTACGGACCACATGAAGACACTTGGGAACCTCGGTCCAACATCACCCATTCCTCCGATTTGTTGAAGGAATTCCATGATAAAAACCCGAACAAACCCAAACCCGCCACCCTGAGTCGACTCGAAATCCCTATTTCCTTGTTCCCTACTGAGTTATTCCGCCCTATGCCTCCGCCAGATACCGAAAATACACCCTCACAATTACCCTCCGAAAATTTTGTTAGACGACAAGCGCTTCGTGGAACTCGCGCTCTAGGGAGGGGGTAATGTCATGAATCGATCTTTTTCCATTATTCTTTTCTTTTATTATTCTTTTTCTTTTCTTTACTTATCTAATCACCAAAGCGCTTACACTAGCGCTTATTATATTTTCATTATCATTTAGGTTACACGCGTCAACCTTATTGTTCTTGCGTTGTCGTTTCACTTAGGCACGACTCTCTCGTGCCTGTCAGTTCATTGACAGGACGACGTCATTATTGTTCCGCCTCCATGCTTCTTTTTATATTGCCTTATTGTTTACTCACCGAATACCTACAGCTTTACTTATGGATACGAGCGACTCTTATTGTGGGTCCTCACGGTTACGGTGCGAGACGTCTCTCACGGTTTCATATCCCATTTTGTATATAAGACTAGATATTTGGTAGTTATATTCTTTAGCTCTATTCTCGTCTATTCTCCTCGGTAGCTAGACTTGTAGTTGGGTTGTTTTATCCATCCTCTTTTGCCTTTTCATCCTCTTGTTCATCGTCTATCGTGTGACGCCTGGTTGTCTCTTGTGAGAGCTAGTGAGTCGCTGACAACGAGCACATCTCCCACCTCACGGCGGGAGCCCCATATAGTAACCAGTCGTGCCCCAGAAGATCCCAATGGTGGAACCAAGATACAAGCACGAGAGAAGTCATGGATCTGCTTGAGACCTGCACCTGCATGACCAACTAAATGACCAGCCGATGCATCGGGCACCGAAATCTGAATCATCAGCTTCTCAAGGTCTGCACTAGTAGTAGGAAGGTGTATCTGTGCGTTAACAGGTGCGCTGCTTGTAGCAGCAGGTGTAGGAGCCGCCTTTTTCCCCTTCTTGGGAACAGGCATTGCGGTAGAGGTTGTTGTAGTGCTTCTCAAGGTCACAGTGACCTCGCTGAGGGTGTTTATAAGAGTGTCGATCTTGACTGAAAGGATGTCCAAGGATGTTGACATGTTAAACGTAGGATTAGAAGCAAGAAAAAATGATAGGGTGGGGTTAAAAAGATTTGTGGTAGAGTAGAAGACCAGGGGCGTAGTGAGTTCTGGTGGAGTATTGTACAAGCTTCGTTATTATGTCAGAAGTCAATGTTGACACACAAAACCACAAAAGGCTAAGTGTCTCAGATGTCTTTGAGAAGAAACCCAGAAGTCAAGTTGAATAACAAAGCTAAGGTCACTACAAGACCTTAGCTGACCTTATATACAAAAGTACGAATCTCATCTACGATAGAATTGTAGGTCAAATGCTATGACAAACAAGTATGGATGCTAACCGAGTATGAGTAATCAAGAGGATGTCAGCATTGGGTCGTAACCGAGTACGGGACCCGATGAGTAACATAGAATGTATAAAGGAAAATGAAGAAATAGTATGTGGTGACGAAGGGAGAAGGCACAGAGGAGGCACAGGCTCAAAGCACAAGCCGAGGCGAGGGTGGGGTTAGCACCACACACAAAGGCTGAAAGAAATAGGGATCAAGACAGCAGTGATAGCGCAAGGGCCAATCACTAGGGTTGCACAAGGAAAACTAGTTCCAAAGACCAAGTGAGTATATTGAGTGTAAACGAAGATACAAGTACTAACCTAGTTCCAAAGACCAAGAGGTCAAGATGGGGAACTAGGTGTCAACTACAGTACTATATATACAAGAGTCTCAATGAGTAAGCGACAGCACGGGAAGTTGATAGAAGGATATGGAATGATGTAGAAAGATATGGAAGAATGTGGACAGATCCAAACCGTAACAAGGATAAAGAAACAAGGGGATGTAGGGAAAATAAAGTAGGTACCATATACTGTGTAGCATGTCACGGACATGGTATACCTAAGCGCCTAGTCACAGGACACAAGCGCCCTACGACAGGCGCCTACGCGCTAAGGGTTACTCATAGTGTTAGTCATTCCTGACAGTGAGATAAGAAGTGGAGAAGAGTTTAGTAGATAGAGTAGAGCTTGAGTATTCAGCAGTAGAACTGGATGAATTGTCCCTTAACACAAGAAAGTACTACAGTATTTATACCTAAGCTACTTAACCCTATAACAACATATTCATACCCTAAGATAAGTTACAATAGTAACGGTAGGATCATAAAGCACCCTACAACGTTGTAAGTAAATATGATTGTTATCCATACAGTAGTAATGTGTTCGATATTGGTGTAAGTACTAAGAATAGTTTTTACAATCAATAATCCGTGATCCGCCGTGATAATACACGTAAGCGTTATATTATTTCAACAGACATGTCTCACAGAAAGTCATTGACAATGTTGGCCCCTATTGTGCGATTTTCTTGGTTGATATCAATACTGACAGGTATCATTGCTTACATTCTTTTCATGACTCCATCTTTTCCTTGAAACATGTCACGGACAATAGAAACAGGATACAGGAATGCTTTGCTATCCTTAATTGAGCTTAATGGGGATGTTTGTCAATCCGCTTCATCGCTTCCATTTTGGTTTAAAAGCCTGGATATGCTGGGGATCCGGTCTATATCTGCCTACCTGCTCACCTTCTCAAGCCTATCATAAACATGTTGTTATCGCCCCGTCTCTTCAAGATCATCTGCGCCTCATTTGGCACATCGATGCTATCACGTCAGGGAGTGCACCCTACTATCCCTGCCGACGTTTTCAATCCCGACCCCCGACTTTTGAGCCTGTGTATGATGCGACTCTCCTTCTGGTCTACAATGCGCAGGACCTTGTCGTCGGGCCGTTTGGCAAGCGTGGCCTTCATCGGGTTCCTTGGGTGAGGCGACTGATGCAGAGAAAAATCAACAGTGCTAACTGTTGAAAATTTTATAGTGGAAATTTGACCAACTACGCTACAGGCGCGCTGGAAGATCAGATTATTCCTAGTTTCGGTGGCGAATTTGGAGTCGTCTCGAGTAGCAATGGTATGTTTTACGCAGACGTCGCCCTTGCGGTTCAATGGACGGACGACGACAAGTATGCCTTTCTCAGAGTGCATGGAGTCGGGTCAGACTAAACTCAATCATTGGAGCGGTATACCAGTGAAACACTTTCCTTTAACGAGCTGGGAAACAGTACATACAGTACATGCTATACGTACGTCCGCCAACAACATCTAAAATACCTACTTGGCTCACAGGTAGCTCTGGGAGTATAGCCGTTTGGAGACCGACTCCACCACCAGACAGAACCTCGTCGAAAATGTTCTCCTTGTCAGTATCACCATTGACACGAACAATTCTCCGTCGAACGAGACTTTGAGATATTTCAGACTTTTTCTGATGGTGACCCGTTCTTAAAATTTGACGTTATCTTGATAGCTGATTCTGACTTTCTACTTAATTGTAGAACAGCACCAAGCCATCCATCTCACCTTGAGTTCAGCTGTCAGCCAAACCTAGTAACAACAACAAATTTGAACTGGTCTTCAACGACTTCAACGAACTTTGACTAGTTGTACTCTTAAGCTCACACATATATAGACGTCTTGAAACTGTGCCCACTTATTCGTGGATCGCATTTACTTACTACGCACAATCCGCTCAAGACTAAAGTATTTCAGGTTCCTATTTCTTAATATGGTTCCGTGGTCTTCCAACTGAATTCATGTACTTACTATACTCAAACATTCAGAATCACTCGAAATCGCTTAGTTCATCAATTGTTCATCGTACGCGTTAGAATGGCAGGCTTACTCTTTCATTCAGATTATGAATATACACCTACAATGGGGACGACACGTAAACCTTTTCTACTTTGCGTCGCTGTAATCACCGCGCTCACCAGTCTTTTTCATTCGTTCAATGGCAAAGCATGATATCTGGACTACATCGCGGAAACTGAGACGAAGGTATCCGAGAAATTGATCACACAGAGGGTTGAAACGTCTTCGAAGAGTACGACACAATTCCATCAACTATTTTCCACAGTATATTGCCCTCGGAGTGTTAAGCGTCTTCCACTCACAGTGAGAGCACATGTGTACTTTTGACTGGAAATTTCGGGACGATTATCATTCCTGAAACAGCCCTTGCGATGAGTATTTGTTGACGAGCAAGATTGGGGACATGCCGTACAAAGTACCGCTGCTATCAATCAAACTCATTCATTGAAGGTTATTGAACTTTGAAATTGAAGCATCGAGCAACTTCGACTTGAACTTCAAGTCGAAAGTCTTGAACCTTCGACTCGATGATGAACGTAAGCTTAATACTTTCCTCCTCTTCCTTTTCCTGCATGGTCCACGAATCTAGTATACTGGTAGCAGGCCCTTCCTCCCTCCCCTCTGCTGAGGTCGAGCAGAAGATCAAAGACCAAACGAAAGAGATCTATCGTCGAAACCTCCGAACCATCTTCATCCACTTCTACGTCTAAATCTAAACATCCACAAAATGACGACGAGTCTCGACCCAAGTCGAGGAAGAAAAAGTCCAGAGCAAAGGATAAAATTAAGGGGAAGCGGAAACTTGATGTAGATGCCCTGGAAATGGGCTCTGCACCGCACGGGAATGCGTCTTTTGATAATGAGACTGATTTCATTGCGCTAATGGACAGTGATGAGGATGAAGAAAGCGCTCGTATTCGAGACAGGGAAGCGAAAGGGAAAGGGAAGAAGAAGAACTAGGGAAATCTCTAGAGTCAGAGCGGAGTAGAAGGAAAACACAGTCCAAGAAGGAGCTTGGACAGCCCGGACGACAGAGGGAAGAATAGAGATCGAGATAGAGACTGGAGAAGAGACAGAGATAAAGATAGGAAACGGAAAGGTCTGGAAATCATCTACTCTGAAGTCCTTAGCTCTAACAATAAGAATTAGGTCGACAAAAAACGCCTGAACGGGAATGGGACAGGGGAAAACGACGAGATCATGATAGAGATCGTCATAGATATGACCAGCCTATATCTGCGAGCGTAAGATCAATTAGAGACAGGAAATTGCCATGGCTCGAAGGCCTTGATCTTTTTGGTTGCCACAATGTCGCTGAGTTGTAAGGATTCCATGTATTCTCTTCCACCTCGTTGACCGACAACTACAGGTTACACATGGAAGTCGAAGCTTTCACAAACTGGATATCCCTTCTCCTGTAGAGGACGAGATACGAAGTCTACTGGTTCACCAAATTACATCTGCTATCACATCCAGATTCCAGGACGCCGAAGTATATCCTTTCGGCAGTTATGCTACGAAACTTTATCTACCCACAGGGTGAGCGATTACTTCGGATATAACCCTAGTTCGTCGCCTCACTACACATAAGGGATATCGATCTTGTAGTCTTGTCTGACACAATGCGCATAACCGATAAACACGTCGTTCTTCGCTCCCTTGCAGAGGTAATCAAACGGAACGGCATTGCATACAATGTCAGTATCATTGCCAAAGCTAAAGTCCCCATTGTCAAATTCGTCACAACCCATGGTCATATACCCGTCGATATCAGTATCAATCAAGGAAATGGCACAGTAGGGGCCAACGTTGTCAATGGTTTTTTTGCGAGACATGTCCACCAGTACGACTGCTTCGCATCCCCAAACTCGAAGGAAGCATCGCCCTTCGTGCTTTGGTGATGATTACCAAAAACTTTTCTAAGCCAGCGAAGCATGAACGAAGTTTACCACCGGTGGTTTAGGGAGTTATTCCATCGTTTCCCTTGTCATCAGTTTCTTGCAGATGCATCCAAAAATTCGAAGAGGAGAGATCGACGCGGACCAGAATTTAGGTGTGCTGTTGATCGAGTTTTTCGAGCTATATGGGTCGTTTTTCAATTATGACAACGTCGGGATGTCTGTTCGGGATGGTGGGACGTATTTTAATAAGAGGCAGCGGGGATGGTATAACGATTCTTCTAATTATAAAGGGAAAGGTGGCCCGAGTTCTCTTTCTATCGAAGATCCCATTGACATCTGTGAGTCCACTATCTCTCTCCTCAAATCAAAATCGTCACTGAATTCAAGCCACCTAATAGCGAACGATATATCGTCTGGGTCTTATGGTTTTGCGAAAGTCCGCGCTACATTTGCTGGCGCTCACTCAATTCTCACTGCTACTGCCTATCTGAAAGCTGGTATTCTTAGTGCTCGCCGGTCGGGTCAAACGACTAAATTGCGTCCAGATGATTATTACCGTCTGGAGGAGATGAGTCTACTATCTCATATCATCGATATCAACCAAGACGTAAGTTATTTGCATAATGAACGACCTTGATTTTTTACTTTGTCAATGCAGATTATAAACCACCGGAGAATAGTGCAGGAGGTTTATGACACGAGAATTTTGCATAATCTTTTGAACGTGAAACCCAGGGTTATCGTAGTCGAGGACAAGCCTTCTATCAAAACACTCCCTTTGTCTAATGGCCATCACTCACCCGCTATGACATCGCATGACCCTGCTCACGGGGAGTCTGCTCCTGGCACATCGAACCAAAATCCCATTGACCTCGAAGAAGGTGAAATTTCAATGGTCATTTCCAGTTCGCCTCAGGAGAACAACCTGGACGCGTAA
>JAOTPV010000278.1:0-21189 GCA_028011355.1 Lentinula aciculospora
GACTGGAAGAGCTTAGGAGAAGCGGTCTCAAACGCTTGGCCAATGGGAATAGCAGAATGGGAAGAAGACAAGGGACTAGTATACCACCGAGGAAGAGTATATGTCCCACCAGATGATGACCTCCGGAAAGAAGTACTCAAGCAATGCCACGATAACCCCTCTGCTGGCCACCCTGGACTTCACAATACCCTTGACCCTCGTCAGCACCCACTTTTGGTGGCCCACCCTGCGATCCTTTGTAGAAAAATATGTTGAAGGATGCGAGACTTGTGCAAGGAAGAAGATACAGAGACACCCCACGAGCAGTAACACTACCTCTAGACGTCCCAGCAGGCTTGTGGGAAGAAGTGGGAGTTGACTTGATCACACAGCTGCCCAACTCGCAAGGGTATATGACGCGATTCTAGTCTGCACGGACCTTTTGGTAAACAAATCCATGCAATTCCTTGTACAACTTCAATCACAGCAGCAGGCGTGGCCGACATCTACTATCGCGAAATTTTTCGCCTCCACGGTCTTCCACCTCCGCTTTGTATCAGACCGGGGACCCCAGTTCGCAGCAAAACTCATGCGATCATTACTCTCCCGCCTAGGAATCAAATCAAACCTCACCTCAGGGTACCACCCCCAAGCAAACGGACAGACCGAACGGGCAAACCAAGAAGTCGAAAATACCTCAGACTCTATGTGGGACGCCGCCAGGATGACTGGCGGAGCACCTACCTATGGCGGAATTTGTGATTAACTCTCGCACCCACTCTGCACTTGGAACGTCACCCATTCGAACTCACCTATGGTTATCTGCCTCTATTTAACATTCCAGTTGGACAACGGAGTGGGATTCCGGCGGTGGATGATCGCATCCAGATACTGCGGGATGCACGACAGGATGCTGGGGCGGCGCTACACCTGGGGAAACGACGGCAAAAGGAAAACTACGAACGGGGAAAACGAAAGGCACATCAATTCCAAGTTGGAGATCAGGTCTGGCTAAGCGCAGAGGACATCAAGCTCCAACTTTCCAGTGAGAAACTTGGGGATCGACAGCTAGGACCTTACACCATTTTTGCTGAAGGTTGGGCCCCCTGGACTACCGTTTAGACCTCCCATTATCCCTGGACCGCATCCATACCTGTGTTCCATGTTGATAAATTGTACCCTTGAGAGGGAACACCGTAAACGGCGAAATTGCAACACCACCGGAACCAGTATATCTAGAGGATGAGGATGAGCCGGAGTATGAAGTCGAGGACATCTTGGATAGTCGGATTAGGTGGAAGAAGCTAGAGTAACTTGGTAAAGTGGAAAGGCTACGATGCAGGACACAACTCATGGGAACCTGCACCAAATCTTGAACACGCCCCAGCAACTATCCGAAAATTCACAATAAGCACCCTCAGGCGGCAAAAGCTTGACCATTGAGGGCAATGGTCATAAGGAGGGGGGTAATGTCATGAAGTGAGCCCACCCCCTATCATTTTCCTTTCTTTACGATACACCATCCAAGCCCTCCCTACCTACAATAATCATTCCGGAACATTCCATTTCATTCTATTAGTTCCATTCCTTGTGCGGAGCTATACAGTATTACCTCATAGTTCCCACGCTCCACCTTGTATATATAAGCCAGCCCACCACAACCTGGTCCCTTATCTTGACCTCTTTGTCGTTGGGACCAGGTATGTCTTGAACTTACTTACTTGTATTTATTATCATATATACTTTGTCGTTGGGACCAGTACCTGCCCGCTTCCGCTCAAGTCTCCGCTCCGCTCCGCCACCATCGTCACCCTCTTTGTGACACAGGGCTCTAGGAAGCTCTCAAGCTCCAACATCTCCATGAAACTCTAGATTGCCAGGGAGCCCAGGGAAATCAGGAGCTCTTGAAAGCCCTCAAACTCCATGAACTCCATAAAGCGGAAATCCATGATGCTTAAGATTTCCAGTGTCATGATGAAGGGAGGAAACACAGAGGAAAGCACAGGCACAAACACAAGCTGAGGTGAGGAGTGGGGCTAGCACCACACACCAAGGCTGAAAGAGATAGTGATCAAGACAACAGCAATCAAGACAACAGCAATAGCACAAGGACTGATCACTAGGGTCGCACAAGGAAAACTAGTTCCAAAGACCGAGTAAGGTATATTGAGTATAAGTGAAAGTACAAATACTAACCTAGTTCCAAAGACCAAGAGGTCAAGATGGGGAAACTAGGTGTCAACTACTGTACTATATATACAAGTGTCCAGAATGAGTAAGCGACAGCGCAGGAAGCCAATAGAAAGAAATAGAAGGATACGGAAAGATATGGAAAGATATGGAATGTTATGGAAAAAGTATCCAGGAAATAGCGAGAAGAAAGAAAGAAGGAAATGTAGGAAAAATGAAGTAGGTACCCATATCGCATGTAGTGTGTCATGACATCCAGGAACTCCAGGAAATCCTTGAGCTTTGAAAACTCCATGAACCTCTGGAACTCAGGGAACTTCATGATATCTCAGAACTCTAAGACTTCAAAGAAGCTCTGAATTGCTAGATTCTCTAGGAAGCTCTCAAATCTTCAAATCAAAAGAGTTATTTGTGATTTACTATAAGAGTATTATAGTTTTTGTACATTTTAGCATAACTTTACTATAGTTGTGTTAGGATTATAGTATACTAAAAATTGCGAATATTGATGTAATTTTTAAGTTTTTTGAATAGAAATATCAATGTGTATAACAGCTTGATAAGATATAGATACCAAGAATCTATCATATTAAACCAATTGATGCAACCTTACTCTGAACTTATACTAAATGTATATTTACTATACCTAGATTTAGATTACTGTGAAGTCATGTTGAGATATATTAATCTATATTACTTATAGTATTATAATTATATCTGCATATTTTCAATATAAAGAAGTGCAATAACATTGTGGTTATTATAATTTTTCTATGATAAATTCAAGATAACTTTATTATATTTATAGCATAAATTCCTTTAACTACACAAACTTTATAATGTAGTTTTTGTTATAGTATCTTCATTGGCCATACTGATATATTCAAATCATACTATACAAATTTACACCATCTTCAACATAACTGAACCAAGATTTTGCTATACTTATTCTATTGCACTTAAATATTAATTGACAGAAGTTTTACTGTATATAAGTTTGTTTATATTGATTGAATACAGTATTTTCATAAAAGTTATACAGCACCCAAAGCACAAAAGTAAAATAACTAATTAATCATCTCAGGTCGAGTTTAGAGTAATGATTCCATGTTATTCTGAATTTCTACTTTGAAATACTATCTCTTCTGAATAACTAGAGAATATTTCAATCAAGTTTATTTTGAAGCTTTCAATAACAACACAATCATCTAACATGTATCTTTCCATAATTAATCATAGTTGCAATAAGTTAGTTTTTTGTTTACAGTAAAGTGTATAAAATATCTTCAAAGCAATGATTAAATATATTCAAAACATGTTTATCATAAATTACCATGTACTATGCTAAGTAAATGGATTGTAGATTTTTTTTTGGTTCAGCATAATTTTATAATCGGATTAAAATAACTCAAAATTATTGTGGAAAAAAAATTTCCTGTTGATTTATCATGATTTCAACATGAGGTAAGTTATAGGAATTTGCATGCAGTGTCATGACCATGCCTCAATCTATTGAACACATAGCTGGCCCGCCGGTGTCACAAAGAGGTGACGGCGGTGGCGGAGCGGAGCGGAGACTTAGGCGAAAGCGGACACTGGTCCCAACTGGTCCCAACGACAAAGTTATATTGATAATAAATACAAGTAAGTAAGTTCAAGACATACCTGGTCCCAACGACAAAGAGGTCAAGATAAGGGACCAGGTTGTGGGGGCTGGCTTATATATACAAGGTGGAGCGTGGGAACTATGAGGTAATACTGTATAGCTCCGGCACAAGGAATGGAACTAATAGAATGGAATGGAATGTTCCGGAATGATTATTGTAGGTAGGAGGGCTTGGATGGTGTATCGTAAAGAAAGGAAAATGATAGGGGGTGGGCTCACTTCATGACATTACCCCCCTCCTTATGACCATTGCCCTCAATGGTCAAGCTTTTGCCGCCTGAGGGTGCTTTTTGTGGAATTTTCGGATAGTTGCTGGGGCGTGTTCAAGATTTGGTGCAGGTTCCCATGAGTTGTGTCCTGCATCGTAGCCTTTCCACTTTACCAAGTACTCTAGCTTCTTCCACCTAATCCGACTATCCAAGATGTCCTCGACTTCATACTCCGGCTCATCCTCATCCTCTAGATATACTGGTTCCGGTGGTGTTGCAATTTCGCCGTTTACGGTGTTCCCTCTCCAAGGGTACAATTTATCAACATGGAACACAGGATGGATGCGGTCCAGGGATAATGGGAGGTCTAAACGGTAGTCCAGGGGCCCAACCTTCTGCAAAATGGTGTAAGGTCCTAGCTGTCGATCCCCAAGTTTCTCACTGGAAAGTTGGAGCTTGATGTCCTCTGCGCTTAGCCAGACCTGATCTCCAACTTGGAATTGATGTGCCTTTCGTTTTCCCCGTTCGTAGTTTTCCTTTTGCCGTCGTTTCCCCAGGTGTAGCGCCGCCCCAGCATCCTGTCGTGCATCCCGCAGTATCTGGATGCGATCATCCACCGCCGGAATCCCACTCCGTTGTCCAACTGGAATGTTAAATAGAGGCAGATAACCATAGGTGAGTTCGAATGGGGACGTTCCAAGTGCAGAGTGGGTGCGAGAGTTAATCACAAATTCCGCCATAGGTAGGTGCTCCGCCCAGTCATCCTGGCGGCGTCCCACATAGAGTCTGAGGTATTTTTCGACTTCTTGGTTTGCCCGTTCGGTCTGTCCGTTTGCTTGGGGGTGGTACCCTGAGGTGAGGTTTGATTTGATTCCTAGGCGGAAGAGTAATGATCGCATGAGTTTTGCTGCAAACTGGGGTCCCCGGTCTGATACAAAGCGGAGGGGAAGACCATGGAGGCGAAAAATTTCGCGATAGTAGATGTCGGCCACACCTGCTGCTGTGATTGAAGTTGTACAAGGAATTGCATGGATTTGTTTACCATAAAGGTCCGTGCAGACTAGAATCGCGTCATACCCTTGCGAGTTGGGCAGCTGTGTGATCAAGTCAACTCCCACTTCTTCCCACAAGCCTGCTGGGACGTCTAGAGGTAGTGTTACTGCTCGTGGGTGTCTCTGTATCTTCTTCCTTGCACAAGTCTCGCATCCTTCAACATATTTTTCTACAAAGGATCGCAGGGTGGGCCACCAAAAGTGGGTGCTGACGAGGTCAAGGGTATTGTGAAGTCCAGGGTGGCCAGCAGAGGGGTTATCGTGGCATTGCTTGAGTACTTCTTTCCGGAGGTCATCATCTGGTGGGACATATACTCTTCCTCGGTGGTATACTAGTCCCTTGTCTTCTTCCCATTCTGCTATCCCATTGGTCAAGCGTTTGAGACCGCTTCTCCTAAGCTCTTCCAGTCCTTCCAGTACTTGGGCCTCCTTTTGAGACGCCTGTCGGATGCGGTCCTCCAGTGGGTTTTGTAGTGAGGTAGCTGCCACTTGCATGAAATGGGCTGGTTTCAGAACAATCTGTTGTCGATTATCTTCGCTATCCAGAACCTGATGTGCTGCCATACGAGAGAGAGCGTCTGCCTGAGTGTTGGACTTGCCCGGGCGGTGAGTGAGCTGGAAGTCGAATCGGGACAACCATAGTGCCCATCGCGCCTGCCGTCTACTGAGGTCTTGAGCAGAACGCCAGAATTCCAGGTTTGCGTGGTCGGTGAGAATCTCGAACGGTTGTGGTGAACCTTCCAGGAAGCTTCTCCAGTCCTTTAATGCTTCGATGATAGCGAGCATCTCTCGGTCATAGATTTCGTAGTTTCGTTCAGCTGGTTGCATGGAGGCTGATCGAAATGCCACTGGGTGCCACTGGCCGTCGTCTTGTTTCTGCATTAGGGCTCCTCCCGTAGCAAAGCCTGATGCATCTACCTCAAGTTGTGTGAGCCTATTAGGGTCCCAGAGTGCCAGTACCGGTGCTGTGATGAATGCTTCCCGTAGGGTATCGAATGCTTGTTGTTGGTGTGTCCCCCAACTGAAGCCTGTATCCTTTTTTGTTAGGTCGTTCAGAGGGCGTGCTATGCGGGCAAAGTTCCGTATGAATCGACGGTAGAAGTTAGCGAAGCCTAGGAATCCCCGTAGTTCTCGTAGATTCTTTGGGGTAGGCCAGTCGCGGACTGCAGCTACTTTTACTGGATCCATGCGCACTTCACCTTCTGATATCACTAGTCCCAAATACTCAACCTGAAGCTCCTCAAACTCGCATTTCTCTGGTCGCAGGTAGAGGTCATGTTTCTCTAGCCGCTTTAGTACCTCTCGCACCACCTGCCGGTGTTCTTGCAAATTGTTACTGAAGATGAGGATGTCGTCTAGGTAGACTGCTACCTTACCAGCCGCCACTAGGTCTGAAAAGATGGAATTCATGAGCGCTTGGAAGGTGGCTGGCGAGTTGGTGAGACCGAAGAACATTACACTGGGTTCAAATAACCCTCGGTTGGTTGCAAAAGCGGCCTTCCACTCATCACCCTCCTTAATCCGGACATTGTTGTAGCCCCATCTGACGTCAAATTTGGTGAAGTACCGTGCCCCCTGTAGACGGCTGACAATGTCAGCGACCAGTGGGAGAGGATAGCGGTTCTTTAGGGTTACTTGGTTGAGTTTCCGGTAATCCTGTACGAAGCGGAGCTTCCCATCTTTCTTCTTAACAAAGAAGACGGGTGAAGACAGCGGCGATTTTGAGGGGCGAATGTAGCCTTTTCGGAGGTTGTCATCCAGGAAGCGGTCGAGTTCACCTTGTTCATTCAATGACATTGGATAGACTTTTGTGCGCATGGTTTCCGGTGCACCTGGGATCAATTCTATAGCATGATCCCAGGGTTGGTGGTCAGGGAGGCGCTCTGAAGCAGTTTCAGAGAATACTTTTTCGAAATCGCGGTAGGGTTCTGGGACCATTTCTTCAAAGGTTTTCATGGGTTTTGTTTTGTGGGCTTGTTCCGCTAGCTGTTGGGAGTAGGTGAACCCTGCAGCACACCAGACTTCATCTGTTTGTTCGTGTAAGATTCCTGACTTCACCCATGCACGTCGGGTTCGTCGGTTTGCTCGAATGCGGTGTATGGGCGACTCTTCTGTCTCCTCATCCAGTGTGTCAAGTGGTGGTTCAGGGGTGATCACAGTTTCAATTTCCTCCGCCGTGTCTTGCTCTTCCACCTCCTCTATCGTTGTTTGTTGGGATCTGACTGTGAGTCGTCCTTTCTCCCAGTCAATATCTGGATTGGCCTTACGTAGCCAGGGGAGTCCTAAGATTAGGTCTTCGCCTCCCAGATTGGTTACTAGCAAGTCTGTCCACCGTTCTTGGTTATCAACAGTCAGGGCTAGGCGTGCAAAGTGTGTGATCTGCCCTGCTCGGTTAGCAGACCCATCAATGTTAAAGACGCCAATGGGTTTCCTGAGTGGGAAGGTCCTTACACGGTGACGGGTGACAAACTCTTGGTTCAAAAATAGAGCAGTGGCTCCAGAATCAACCATGGCTGCAGTTGCTATACTGTGATTTCTTCCTCTTAGTTTTGCGTTAATTCGGAAGTGAGATGAATTGGAGTTCAATTCCGAAATAGTAGATATTTTACAAGATGGGAGAGAATCATACGCAGATGTGGAATGTATAGCGAACTGGTTTACGGGTACTCTCGATGCAGCCGAGACGGGCACCCGCTTTAAAAACCCTCCTGAGAACCTGGTGCTGGGGCCATGGCATTGGCTCTGTTAAGGAGCTCCTGGAGCTGGGCAATCTGGGTGGAGAGGTCAGGCGTAAGTGGAGACGGAGCAGTGGGAGCTGGAATGGACGCGGCAATTTGGACAGGTTCATTGGGGAAGAGGGTGAACGGTGTCGAAGCAGAAGCAGAGACTTGTTGACGGCGGGGTTGTTGGCGCTTACCCCGGCCACGTTCTAGACCCATGAACTTGTCTTGGCAGACTGATTCTAGGTGGCCTTGTCGTCCACAGTAGCGGCAAACTGTCTCCTTGTATGAGCAGTTCCTCTTTTCGTGACTCTGCGAGCCACACCCATAACACCTTCCTCTCATCTGGGCCACGAAGCTTTCTCTGCTGTTACCACTAGTGTGTGTGGCATCGACATCCATAGCATGGGAGTTGGCAGGGGGGGAGGAGATATGGGAGGTGCCTGGGTTGCGACCTGTCATGGTGGGATCGTGCAGGAACACATCCACTGAAATTGCTCGCCTGATAGCCTCCTCCAGGGTGGGAGCCAGTCCCTGGGCTATATTGACCACAATGAGATTTTGTCGGATCTCTGGGTTGAGGCCGCTATGGAAGCGTTCTCGCAGGTCGACGTCTGAAAGCCCGGTCCGATCACCAATGTCCTTGAAATTCTGTGCAAATTCCGCTACCGTTTGACCTTTTGCCTGCCTGAGATGCTGGATTGCATTCCGGGCCTCCATACCTGCATCAATGGATTCAAATCGGAGGGTGAAGGCTGTTTTGAAGTCTTCCCATCGTCCATTGAAAGGTTGTTGGTTATGGCTGAATTCTAGGAGGTATGGTGTGGCCCAGTCAGCAGCCTTGCCTGAGAAGAATCCTAGCGCTGCCTTGATCAGCTTCCCTTCGTTGCTACTCAGATCTGGTTGTTCCATTGCCCAGCTTTGATACTGAGCAATGAAGCGACGTGCTTCTGCACTACTAGAGCCTTTGAAGAGCTCAGGTTTATTCATACTGGACTTGGCTGAGGCTTTGTGGAGGTTGGCCGTGAGCTGGGCCACCTGCTCGATGAGCTGTGCCATGAGCTGGTTTGTGTTGACTTCAGAGGTCGACATAATGGATGGGGGTGCAGTGGGAGTAGGGATAAGGATGGGTGTGATCACGGTACCGTCGGAAAGGTTCTCCTCTTCACTGATGGAGTTGGCAGCAGCGTTTGGACAGGGTTGAGAACTGCAATCAGCCCAGGAGCTGCTTTTGCTGCGGTGGATGTGGGTTTGGTCTTTAGTATCAAAAGCGTGTGGGTAGGCGGAGCAGTCAATAGCTTGGGCGGGCAGGCTTGGTGCGGAGGTGTCTGTAGACGTGGTGGAAGCGGAGCCTGCAAGGATAACCTAATCGGTAGGCTATCAGTGCAGTAAGGGATCTTGACCTAATGTCACAAAGAGGTGACGATGGTGGCGGAGCGGAGCGGAGACTTGAGCGGAAGCGGGCAGGTACTGGTCCCAACGACAAAGTTATATTGATAATAAATACAAGTAAGTAAGTTCAAGACATACCTGGTCCCAACGACAAAGAGGTCAAGATAAGGGACCAGGTTGTGGGGGCTGGCTTATATATACAAGGTGGAGCGTGGGAACTATGAGGTAATACTGTATAGCTCCGGCACAAGGAATGGAACTAATAGAATGAAATGGAATGTTCCGGAATGATTATTGTAGGTAGGAGGGCTTGGATGGTGTATCGTAAAGAAAGGAAAATGATAGGGGGTGGGCTCACTTCATGACACCCTGACAATGATCATAAGTTTCATAGAGTTTCATAGAGTTCCTAGAGTTCTTGACAGTCTGAGGCTTCATGGAGTTATTAGATTTCAATGGCATTCTAGAACTTGAATTTCTGACAATCATAGGTTTCACAGAGTACCTAGAGTTCTTGACAAAGGCTTCAAGGAATTTGGGGCTTTCAAATGGAGTTCATGGAGTTCAAGAGCTTTTGAGGCATACTAGTAACAACTCAGCAAAGTTGACCCAAGCCCTGAGCTCAAGAATTCTATACTACATACAAACTGTACAGTGCATCAGGCTTGACTCATCTAATGTTCACCTGTATAAGCACAAACTAAGAAGTTTTGAAACTCTATGTCAGCGACTCGCTAGCTCTCACAAGAGACAACCAGGCGTCACACGATAGACGATGAGCAAGAGGACGAAAAAGCAAAAGAGGATGGATAAAACAACCCAACTACAAGTCTAGCTACCGAGGAGAATAGACGAGAATAGAGCTAAGGAATATAACTACAAAATACTAAGTCTTATATACTATTGGGATATGAAGCTGTGAGAGATATCTCGCGCCGTAACCGTGAGGATCTACAATAAGAGTCGCTCGTATCCATAAGTAAAGCTGTAGGTATTAGGTGAGTAAACAATAAGGCAATATAGAAAGAAGCATGGAAGCGGAACGATAATGACGTCATCCTGTCAATGAACTGACAGGCATGAGAGAGCCGCGCCTAAGTGAAACGACAACGCGAGAACAATAAGGTTGACGCGTGTAACCTAAATGATAATGAAAATATAATAAGCGCTAGTGTAAGCGCTTTGGTGATTAGGTAAGTAAATAAAAGAAAAGGAAAAGAATAATAAAAGAAAAGAATAATGAAAAAAGATCGTTTCATGACACTCTAGGAACTCTATGAAGGTTTGGAATTCTATGAACCTCATGAAGCCTGTTGTCAAGTATTCTACTCTACAAACTCTAACAACTTTGAAACTCCATGAAGCACAAAAACTTCAGGAATTCCAAAAAGTCTTAGAACTTTTGGAATCCTATGAAGTTTCAAATTTCAGAGAACTCTATAGTAAAGCTTTGGATTGTCAGAAACTCTAAGAACACCATGAAGCGCCAGAGTGCCAGAAACTCCAGGAACTTTAGGGATATGGGAATTCTATGAAACCTGAGTAGAATAACTTAGAAACTTCAAAAATCACATGAAGTCTTCATAAAGCCTTGGATTATTAGTAGGAACTCCAGAAACTCCATGAAACCCAGATTTACCAGGACCTCTAGGAAGCTCTAAAACTCCAACAACTTCATGAAATCCTACATTGCCAGGAAGCCTAGGGAAATCAGGAGCTCTTGAAAGCCCTTGAACTCCATGAACTCCATAAAGCCCCAAATTCCATGAAGCCCTTGTCAAGATTCAAGAACTTTAGAAACTCTATGAAACCTATGATTGTTAAGAAATCTAGGAAAGTTCTGAGCTCCAAGAACTTCATGAAGCCTCAGATCAATGCCAAGAAATCTAGGAACTCTATGAAGCCCAATAATTGTCAGGAACTCTAGGAAGCTCTTGAACTTAGGAAAGTCCTTGAACTCCATGAAATCCATAAAGCCCCAAATTTCATGAAGTCCTTGTCAAGATTCAAGAACTTTGGAAACTCTATGAAACCTATGATTGTTAGGAAATCTAGGAAAGTTATGAACTCCAAGAACTTCATGAAGCCTCAGATCAATGCCAAGAAATCTGGGAACTCTATGAAGCCCAATAATTGTCAGGAACTTCAAGAAATTCATTGAACTCCAGGATTCCATGAAGCTTCATATTTCCAGGAACTCCAGGAAATCCATGATGCTTAAGATTTCCAGGAACTCCAGGAAATCCTTGAGCTTTGAAAACTCCATGAACCTCTGGAACTCAGGGAACTTCATGATATCTCAGAACTCTAAGAATTCAAAGAAGCTCTGAATTGCTAGATTCTCTAGGAAGCTCTCAAATCTTCAAATCAAAAGAGTTATTTGTGATTTACTATAAGTGTATTATAGTTTTTGTACATTTTAGCATAACTTTACTATAGTTGTGTTAGGATTATAGTATACTAAAAATTGCGAATATTGATGTAATTTTTAAGTTTTTTGAATAGAAATATCAATGTGTATAACAGCTTGATTGTCATGAAGTGAGCCCACCCCCTATCATTTTCCTTTCTTTACGATACACCATCCAAGCCCTCTTACCTACAATAATCATTCCGGAACATTCCATTCCATTCTATTAGTTCCATTCCATTCCTTGTGCCTGAGCTATACAGTATTACCTCCTAGTTCCCACGCTCCACCTTGTATATATAAGCCAGCCCCCACAACCTGGTCCCTTATCTTGACCTCTTTGTCGTTGGGACCAGGTATGTCTTTAACTTACTTACTTGTATTTATTATCAATATAACTTTGTCGTTGGGACCAGTTGTCCGCTCCCGCCTAAGTCTCCGCTCCGCTCCGCCACCGTCGTCACCTCTTTGTGACATTAGGTCAAGATCCCTTACTGCACTGATAGCCTACCGATTAGGTTATCCTTGCAGGCTCCGCTTCCACCACGTCTACAGACACCTCCGCACCAAGCCTGCCCGCCCAAGCTATCGACTGCTCCGCCTACCCACACGCTTTTGATACTAAAGACCAAACCCACATCCACCGCAGCAAAAGCAGCTCCTGGGCTGATTGCAGTTCTCAACCCTGTCCGAACGCTGCTGCCAACTCCATCAGTGAAGAGGAGAACCTTTCCGACGGTACCGTGATCACACCCATCCTTATCCCTACTCCCACTGCACCCCCATCCATTATGTCGACCTCTGAAGTCAACACAAATCAGCTCATGGCACAGCTTATCGAGCAGGTGACTCAGCTCACAGCCAACCTTCACAGAGCTGCAGCCAAGTCGAGCATGAATAAACCCGAGCTCTTCAAAGGCTCGAGTAGTGCGGAAGCCCGTCGCTTCATTGCTCAGTATCAGAGCTGGGCAGTGGAACAACCGGATTTGAAGGACAACGAAGGGAAACTGATTAAGGCGGCTCTAGGATTCTTCTCGGGAAAGGCTGCTGATTGGGCCACCCCATACCTCTTGGAATTCAGTCATCACCAACAACCGTTTAATGGACGATGGGAAGACTTTAAAACAGCCTTCACCCTCCGATTCGAATCCATTGACGCAGGCATGGAAGCCCGGAATGCAATCCAGCATCTCAGGCAAGCAAAAGGTCAAACGGTAGCAGAATTTGCACAGAACTTCAAAGACATCGGCGATCGAACTGGGCTCTCAGATATCGACCTACGAGAACGCTTTCACAGTGGCCTCAACCCAGAGATTCGACAAAATCTCATCGTGGTCAACATAGCTCAGGGATTAGCCCCTACACTAGAGGAGGCAATCAGGCGAGCAATCTCGGTAGACGTATTCCTGCATGACCCCACCATGACAGGCCGTAATCAGGGTACCTCTCACATCTCCTCTCCCCCTGCCAACTCCCATGCTATGGACGTTGATGCCACGCATACCAATGGCAACAGTAGAGAAAGCTTTGTGGCCCAGATGAGAGGCAGGTGTTACGGTTGTGGTTCACAGAGTCATGAGAAGAGGAACTGCTCGTACAAGGACACAGTATGCCGCTACTGTGGGCGACGAGGTCATTTAGAGTCAGTCTGCCAGGATAAATTCATGGGTCTAGAACGCGGCCGGGGTAAGCGTCAACAACCCCGCCGTCAACAAGTCGCAGCCTCCTCTTCAACGCCTTTCACTCTCTTTCCCAATGAACCTGTCCAAATTGCGGCTTCCACTCCGGCCCCTGCTCCTGCTCCTATTGCCCAGTCCCCAGCTACCCCCGACCTCTCCATCCAAATTGCCCAGCTCCAAGAACTCCTGAACAGAGCCAATGCCATGGCCCCCGCTT
Organism: Lentinula aciculospora; assembly: GCA_028011355.1. Taxonomy (NCBI): domain Eukaryota; kingdom Fungi; phylum Basidiomycota; class Agaricomycetes; order Agaricales; family Omphalotaceae; genus Lentinula; species Lentinula aciculospora. The sequence goes on from JAOTPV010000278.1 coordinate 13,515, forward strand.
CAGGCTCGCAGGAGGGTTTTTAAAGCGGGTACCCGTCTCGGCCGCACCGAGAGTACCCGTAAACCAATTTGCTATACATGCCACGTCCACATATGATTCTCTACCCTCATGTACCATATCTAATATTTCGGAATTGAACTCCAATTCGTCACACTTCCGAATTAACGCGAAATTAAGAGGAAGAAATCACAGTATAGCAACTGCGGCCATGGTTGATTCTGGAGCCACGGCTCTATTCCTGAATCAGGAGTTTGTCACCCCGCCACCAAGTAAGGATCTTCCCACTCAGGAAACCCATTGGGGTCTTTAACATCGATGGATCTGCTAACCGAGCAGGGCAGATTACGCATTTTGCACGTCTAGCCCTGACTGTCGATAACCAAGAACGGTGGACAGATTTGCTGATAACCAATCTGGGAAGTGAAGACCTAATCCTGGGACTCCCCTGGCTACGTAAAGCCAATCCAGATATTGACTGGGAGAAGGGACGACTCTCGGTTAGACCACAACGGACAACGATAGAGGAGGTAGAAGAACAAGACACTGTGGAGGAAATTGAAACAGTCATCACTCCCGAAACCCCACTGAACTTAGCAGAGGAAGAGGAGGCAGATGAGTCGCCGATACACCGCATTCGAGCCAACCGACAAACCCGGCGCGCATGGGTGAAGTCAGGCATCCTACACGAACAAACAGAAGAGGTCTGGTGCGCAGCAGGATTCACATATTCCCAACAGCTAGCGGAGCAGGCCTACAAAGCAAAACCCGTGAAAACCTTCGAAGAAATGATCCCAGAGCCCTATAGGGATTTCAAAAAGGTATTCTCTGAAATGGCCTCAGAACGTCTCCCTGAACACAAACCCTGGGATCACGCCATTGAACTGATCCCAGGAGCACCCGAAACCATGCGTACGAAAGTCTACCCAATGTCATTGAACGAACAAGGCGAACTCGACCGTTTTCTGGATGACAACCTCCGAAAAGGCTACATTCGCCCCTCAAAATCGCCACTGTCTTCACCTGTCTTCTTTGTGAAGAAGAAGGACGGGAAGCTCCGTTTTGTACAAGATTACAGGAAACTAAATCAAGTAACCCTAAAGAACCGCTATCCTCTCCCACTGGTTGCTGACATCGTCAGCCGTCTGCAGGGGGCACGGTACTTCACCAAATTTGATGTCAGATGGGGCTACAACAATGTCCGAATTAAGGAGGGTGATGAATGGAAGGCTGCTTTTGCAACCAACCGAGGGTTATTCGAACCCAGTGTAATGTTCTTTGGTCTCACCAACTCCCCAGCGACCTTCCAAGCACTCATGAATTCCATCTTTTCAGACCTAGTGGCAGCGGGGAAAGTAGCAGTGTACCTAGATGACATCCTTATCTTCAGTAACGAGCTACAACAACACCGGCAGATAGTGCGGGATGTACTAAAACGGCTAGAGAAACATGACCTCTATCTACGACCCGAAAAATGTGAGTTCGAGGAGCTTCAGATCGAGTACTTGGGACTAGTGATATCAGAAGGGGAAGTGCGCATGGATCCGGTAAAAGTGACTGCAGTTCGTGACTGGCCTACTCCAAAGAACCTGCGAGAGCTGCGAGGATTCTTAGGTTTTGCCAACTTTTACCGTCGATTCATACAGAACTTTGCCCGCATAGCACGCCCTCTGAATGACCTAACCAAGAAAGACTCAGGCTTCAACTGGGGAACACATCAGCAGCAAGCATTCGACACCCTAAGGGAAGCTTTTGTCACAGCTCCGGTACTGGCACTCTGGGACCCCAACAGGCTCACACAACTCGAGGTAGATGCATCAGGCTTTGCCACAGGAGGAGCTCTAATGCAGAAACAAGACGATGGTCAGTGGCACCCAGTAGCATTTCGATCAGCCTCCATGCAACCAGCCGAACGAAACTACGAAATCTATGACCGGGAGATGCTGGCAATCATTGAAGCACTAAAGGACTGGAGAAGCTTCCTGGAAGGATCACCGCAGACCTTCGAGATCATCACCGACCATGCAAACCTGGAATTCTGGCGCTCTGCACAGGACCTTAGCCGACGACAAGCGCATTGGGCACTATGGTTATCCCGATTCGACTTCCGGCTGACTCACCGCCCAGGCAAGGCAAACACACAGGCAGATGCCTTGTCTCGCATGGCAACGCATCAGGTGTTGGACAGTGAAGACAACCGACAACAGACCGTTCTGAAACCAGCCCACTTTATGCAAGTGGCAGCAGCCTCACTACAGAACCCGTTGGAGGACCGCATCCAGAAGGCCTCGCAAAGAGAGGCCCAAGTACTCGAAGGACTGGAAGAGCTCAGGAGGAGTGGCCTCCAACGCTTGGCCAATGGGATAGCAGAATGGGAGGAGGATAACGGACTGGTGTACCACCGAGGTAGGGTATATGTCCCACCAGAGGATGACCTACGGACAGAAGTACTCAAACAATGCCACGACAACCCCTCCGCTGGTCACCCCGGACTTCACAACACCCTCGATCTCGTTAGCACCCACTTTTGGTGGCCCACCCTGCGATCCTTTGTAGAAAAGTATGTGGAAGGATGCGAAACTTGTGCTAGGAAAAAGATACAGAGACACCCACGAGCAGTAACACTACCCCTAGATGTCCCAGCAGGTCTGTGGGAAGAAGTGGGAGTTGACCTGATCACACAGCTGCCCAATTCACAAGGATACGATGCCATCCTTGTCTGCACCGACCTCTACGGGAAACAAATCCACGCAATCCCTTGTACCACATCAATCACAGCAGCAGGTGTCGCTGACATCTACTACCGCGAAATTTTCCGCCTCCATGGCCTCCCCCTCCGCTTTGTATCAGACCGAGGACCCCAGTTTGCAGCAAAGCTCATGCGATCACTACTCTCCCGCCTGGGAATCAAATCCAATCTCACATCGGGATACCACCCCCAAGCGAATGGGCAAACCGAGCGGGCAAACCAAGAAGTCGAAAAGTATCTCCGGCTGTATGTGGGACGTCGTCAGGATGACTGGGCAGAGCATTTGCCAATGGCGGAGTTTGTGATTAACTCACGTACCCACTCTGCACTTGGAATCTCCCCATTCGAGCTCACTTACGGCTACCTCCCCCTATTTAACATTCCCGTTGGTCAGCGAAGTGGGATTCCAGCAGTGGATGATCGCATTCAGATCCTTCGAGAGGTGCGACAGGATGCCGGGGCAGCTCTACACCTGGGAAAAAGATGGCAAAAGGAAAACTATGAACGAGGAAAACGAAAGGCACATCAATTCCAAGCGGGAGATCAGGTCTGGCTAAGCGCAGAAGACATCAAGCTCCAACTTTCCAGTGAGAAACTTGGGGATCGACAGCTAGGACCTTACACCATTTTGGAGAAGGTTGGGCCCCTGGACTACCGTTTAGACCTCCCACTATCCCTGGACCGCATCCATCCTGTGTTCCACGTCGATAAATTGTACCCTTGGAGAGGGAACACCATAAATGGCGAAATTGCAACACCACCGGAACCAGTATATCTAGAGGATGAGGATGAGCCGGAGTATGAGGTCGAGGACATCTTGGATAGTCGGATTAGGTGGAAGAAGTTAGAGTATTTGGTAAAGTGGAAAGGCTACGATGCAGGACACAACTCATGGGAACCTGCACCAAATCTTGAACACGCCCCAGCAACTATCCGAAAATTCCACAAAAAGCACCCTCAGGCGGCAAAAGCTTGACCATTGAGGGCAATGGTCATAAGGAGGGGGGTAATGTCATGAAGTGAGCCCACCCCCATCATTTTCCTTTCTTTACGATACACCATCCAAGCCCTCTTACCTACAATATCATTCCGGAACATTCCATTCCATTCTATTAGTTCCATTCGCATTCCTTGTGCCTGAGCTATACAGTATTACCTCCTAGTTCCCACGCTCCACCTTGTATATATAAGCCAGCCCCCACAACCTGGTCCCTTATCTTGACCTCTTTGTCGTTGGGACCAGGTATGTCTTTAACTTACTTACTTGTATTATTTATCAATATAACTTTGTCGTTGGGACCAGTTGTCCGCTCCCGCCTAAGTCTCCGCTCCGCTCCGCCACCGTCGTCACCTCTTTGTGACATTGATAAGATATAGATACCAAGAATCTATCATATTAAACCAATTGATGCAACCTTACTCTGAACTTATACTAAATGTATATTTACTATACCTAGATTTAGATTACTGTGAAGTCATGTTGAGATATATTAATCTATATTACTTATAGTATTATAATTATATCTGCATATTTTCAATATAAAGAAGTGCAATAACATTGTGGTTATTATAAATTTTTTCTATGATAAATTCAAGATAACTTTATTATATTTATAGCATAAATTCCTTTAACTACACAAACTTTATAATGTAGTTTTTGTTATAGTATCTTCATTGGCCATACTGATATATTCAAATCATACTATACAAATTTACACCTTCTTCAACATAACTGAACCAAGATTTTGCTATACTTATTCTATTGCACTTAAATATTAATTGACAGAAGTTTTACTGTATATAAGTTTGTTTATATTGATTGAATACAGTATTTTCATAAAAGTTATACAGCACCCAAAGCACAAAAGTAAAATAACTAATTAATTATCTCAGGTCAAGTTTAGAGTAATGATTCCATGTTATTCTGAATTTCTACTTGAAATACTATCTCTTCTGAATAACTAGAGAATATTTCAATCAAGTTTATTTTGAAGCTTTCAATAACAACACAATCATCTAACATGTATCTTTCCATAATTACTCATAGTTGCAATAAGTTAGTTTTTTGTTTACAGTAAAGTGTATAAAATATCTTCAAAGCAATGATTAAATATATTCAAAACATGTTTATCATAAATTACCATGTACTATGCAAAGTAAATGGATTGTAGATTTTTTTTTGGTTCAGCATAATTTTCTAATCGGATTAAAATAACTCAAAATTATTGTGGAAAAAAAATTTCCTGTTGATTTATCATGATTTCAACATGAGGTAAGTTATAGGAATTTGCATGCAGTGTGAGTTCGATTGTTTCGAGAATCAAAATTTGATCACTGGCTTTGGTGGTTTCTTTTCGGTTACCGGCTTTTGTACTGTTGCCGGTCCAGCGCTCAACGGCGCCTATCAAGGTCAAGGGGGTCGGGTCGGATTTTCATGGCCCCAATGACCGTCGGGTGACATGACACCGAGTGACCGTCCAACACTGGGTTGTATAGCATTCCGGTTGTCCCAAGTATATCCATTTCGTTCTGCGATACCAGTATAAAAGCTCATGTATATTATAAAGTAGTCCTTCAGTTCAAATATTAACTTGGACTCCATTACACCTCTTCATTAAGATCCAGCTTAGCTGTCTTTCTGCTCCTAAGACATATTGGTTGTATCTAATGTTGATAGGCTGCTACTCATCGCTTTGCTTATCACTCTCTATCTCAGTACGGAGGACTACAGCGCAACGGTGGTGTTGCTCATAGCTTCGACAATGACCCATTAGTTCTCAACATCACTCTGTTTATCTGATCTCTACCTATGTCTTCCCGACACCAGAAAGGCACAGCTTGCTCATTATCAACACTTCTAACGGGAAGTCATCCACTAGCAATCAAAGTGTGAAAAGGGACTCCAGCAAAATGTATTCAGTGCACCATACATTGAAGCATTAAAAGAAAATAAAAGACATCAAGGATCAGAATTCCTACATGAAAACAGAATGACAAGCAGCCACCGACAAGCTGACCACAAATGCAACAACAACAAGTGATTTATTGAAGCAGATATGCAGGCAATGAATGGTGATATTCATTATACAGGGACTTCTCGAAATTATGACCATACATCTGAGCGATTACAGCGTTGAGGTGCATATCCGTCAGTGTTCCCACCCGTGAAAGTCGACTGCCTCGGTTCCGGTTGCTTCAGGCCCACCTCTCCCTTACACTTCCAGACCTTCTCCGCGACCGGATCCAACATAAGAGTAACTTCTTCTAATATGTACATTCCTCCATCGTTTGGCTCCAAAGGATAGCCACTAATTCTGAAGTCGACCTCGTTCAATTTTCCAAGTTCGAATTGATACCTTATCACTGATTTCAAAAACTCTCGACTGGCTCGCTCGATGCTTTCGTCCGAGAACTTGTGCAAGCTCTTAGATTCAGAATCACGTTGAACTTTGCCTGGGAACCTAACGAGAACTTGTGTGACCTTATGCTTTACAGCTGGATGCTCGATGGATTTTCGAATGACCTGCGTCGACTTCGGATTGATATCCAGTATTGTATATCAAGAAAAGACAGGTGCTCACCGAGGAAGGAAGGGGAACAGCAAAAACCGAGACAAGAGCAAGGATAAATACCAAGTAGGCAATATTCCTGAGGCGGTGGAAATACATCATTGACAAGGTACTGCCTGTAGATGAATCATAGATTAGTACAGAGAGCTGGTAGAAGTGTCGAAAAACTCCCAAATAAACACGAAGGACTGAGGAAATCGGAATCCGACCAGCGGTTGAATTGCCTTCCCCTTCACCCCAGCCTTTTTATCGATACAACTGGTAGCGCTCCACTCTGCACTGCTTAGAATCTGTCTAAGCTTGGCGATTATTATAACGCAGCCCAGCAGTAGCCCAGCCAAGCTTTTCCAGTCTCAGCACATTTCTTGGCCAGGAAATTTGTGATAGCCATCTTCCACAGCCTCCGGTCGCACCACAAGGGTGACAAGAACAACTCGAAACATCGGGTAGAAACGAAAACATTAGAAGAGTAGCCGAGTGATGCTTGGTGCCTTAAATGCGACCAAGGCGGTCGTTTAAGTGGGTGAAGATGCATATATGATACATAAGGCTACACGACAACTGGGCATAATATAGGAGATACAGCGAGTACGCACATGAGCGATAAAATAAACCGAAAAAAAAGACAAATGAGTTAAACAACCGGCGAGGAAGTGATTGATTTGAACACCAACAATTCCTGCCTCGGTCCAATCCCAAGCGCAGAAAGAGGACCTCTACGAGCCATTGGTATAGTAGCACATAATGTGTAACCAATATGTTCGAGGATCCGGAATACCTGGCAGTGAAACTGATAGCAAGTAATTTCGTTGCCTACCGAACCACAGTCAATCTGATTCTAACAAATAATGTATGCACAAGCTCACCACCGTAGATAGGCCTTCTCAGCTCTACAACACGCAAATTAGTTTCTCCTAATCTACCCATATCGTCTCTGGATATATGACCCGGAAGAGCGGTCTGCAATCCGGCAGTCAAGTCTCTCATGACATCCATAGGGGGATCTATCAGGGTAAAAGTCCGGCCTCCATTGGTTATTGTGGCGAGAAAGAATTTGCAAACGGATTGTGAACTGGCTATAAAGTATAAACGGGGACTCTGCGAGATGGATGCAGCGTAAGCCTTGAGGTACACCGAAGAATTCAGTAAAAACGTACTGCAGTTCCAACGTCAAGGGTAGTGTTGTATGAGAATCCCTATGTATGACATAGTGATAAGCACACGACCACATACTAAGGAGGAACATCACACGGACCCGTTCCTCAAATAACGTAAAGAGCCTGACCAACATTCTCCATGCCCTGGGGAATGCTGAGAGAGGGAAGGCAAAGACCTAGTTACAGCGACGTACCATTGCACA
>JAOTPV010000279.1:0-20811 GCA_028011355.1 Lentinula aciculospora
ATAGCCACCATAATTGTTCAGACCACTATAACTGTTCCCACTGATTCCACTATAGTTGTTTATCCCGTTCATCTCCGAATCCACCACCAGCAGTACCAAACGCACTCAAACTCCCGTTCAACCCGCCTAATGGACCCAACCCGGTCGTGTCATAATACGAACTATCACTGGGACAAGTATTCGGGATGGTACGGACCAGGGAACGATTGGTTGGAAGAATTCGGATATAGGGCTCTTGTACCGTCATTTCCTTCGTCGTCATCATTAGCTATCCCATTCGCAACCTCCGTGTTGCTCTCATTTGTAGACTTCGAGTGGGCATTATTTGCGCTGCCGTGGATGTCATTGTTAGAGTTGAAGTCGTTTGAGCCGTTTGGGTTGGGGTTATGGGACTCTATGCTATCATGATCCAGATGCCCTTCCTCCGAATGACTTGACCGGTGATTGATAATATTCCTACCAGGCGAATTGGTCGAGCTGCTCGAGTTGAGCACGCTGAGAGCGTTCAACGACCCCGCGCGGCCTCGTGCACGAGCGCGACCACGCGATAGTTCGTTCGACGTGAGAGTCTTTTGGTTGTAATGATGATGTTCATTCGAGGACCCAAAAGCTCCCATCAACTCGCTCTGCCTGTGCCTATACTCACTTTGTCCGTAATCCATGCCAGCCAAGTCAGGCATCCCAGATAATTCCAGAACGTCTGAAGCTGTAGACGAGTCTGGTGCAAAGGTTGGGGAATGAACGGAGTGTACAGAGTGAGCTATATGAAACATGGAGGAACCATTAGGTCAAATACTGGTAAAAGTATGCAAGTAATTTGTGAAACAAGTACCTGACGAAGAAGTCACTGAAGTAACTGAAGTTACTGAATGGACAGAGTTCACCGGTGACGGTTCTCGCACCGGCGACGGAGATGATTTCCTTCTGGATCTTGAAATTCCGGGACCTGGGGAGGCGGACGGTGTTTGGTCCTGGGACTCGTTGGCAACAGCGGGCAAAGTGTTAAGACCGTTGTCTAGAATAGGACAGATAAGAGAACAATAGATGGACGAAGCACGAAAAAATAGGAGGTAAGAAGAGACAACGAGAAGAGAAAGAAGACAGAAAGAAGAGAAAGACACGGGCTCGAGCAACAGGACAGGGACAGGAGGGAGAACCTAAAGAAAAGCAGAGAACGTAAAGAACGTGAAACCTCAAAACTGCGAACAATGAAAATTGTAAACCAAATCGTTACAAAAAAGGCCCCCAAGCTGTTCGACGAAATGTCATATACCATCCTATCATGTGGGGTATCATCTCATTTGAAAAATGAGGGAAAGAAAATAGATATAAGCACACACAAATAACCAGACGTACCTCCATATCCATACGCTCCCCCTCCGCCGGAGAGACTTCCCCTCCTGACATGCGCTGTAGAATGAGGCGTATGCGCCTCATGCCTCGACCTCTTCCTAATCACGTCCGACTTCATACTGATGGGACGGGCGGAGCCGTGGAGTTTGTAGTAGAGACCACACCTATATAACAGGATGCATGTCAACACGTTAGTGTGTGGTCAATATGTAGAAAAAGGTAAGGGATGTCGATAGGGAGAGGAACAAAGAACGTACGCATTACAAACCGTCTTCCCTTCATCGTCTTTCCGCCACAGAGGCGTAGCTGTCGTGTGACAGTTATAGCATTGTGCTGATTAAACATAAGAAATAAGTAAACAAGTGTATGGAAAGGGAAAGAAGAAAAGAGGTAAGGAGTATATACCTACCGATTACCTCAACACCTTCCCTTCCTCCACCTGCAGCACCAGCACCAAACCCGCCGGTCCCTACTCCTCCGAAGCCTCCAGCACCAGCTCGTCCACCCTCACCGTTATGTTGGTTTCGCATTGTTTTTGGGCGGGGACGTTTATGCTGTTCATGAGCAAACGAGATAAGAGAGGAATAAAAGTGGATAGGTTAGTGAGAAGAGTACAGTCAGGATTGGAAATGAGCACGAGGAAAGGAAGAAATAAATAAGAGTAAAATAGTATTCGAACAAAGCAGATTTTCCGTTGCGTTACAAGGGGAAAATGATCCTGTCTTGCTGTTTGTCACTCACCAATTTACAATACAACCCACACGCATTACAATTCAACTCATCATTCAGGCCTCTTCGCCAGAGCGGTGTGTGGGTGGCGCCGCAGTTGGAGCATTCAGCTTTCTGCCCGGAGGGGGCGCCAGGTGTGTTCGTTGGAGCAGTCGTTGCTGATGTGGTAGTTTGAGTTATTGACGTTGAAGAGGTTGAGGTCTTTGGCGAAGCAGTTGTCGGAGCAGTCGGAGTAGCTGTGTTGGAATTAGCCATAGTCCCGTCAGAGGTTGTATTCATTGTGACCGTTGAGTTCCCGGAGACTGTGTTCGGTGTATGGGAATAGGTTGAGGGAATAGTTTGATGAGGTTGTTAATTAAAGGATTTGGGATTGGGAACGACAGAAGAAAATATCTATTCACCTTGTCCTTCATCCTCCACCTTAAACGCACTGACAGGCGTCGAATCAAAATTATTCATCGCACTCATAAAACCACTACCTCCTCCACTGAAACTTCCACCAGATCCGCTAGATCCGGAACCACTAAACGACCCCGGTCCACTGAACGACGAAGAAGAAATCGAAGAAACTAACGAACTCGGCGGAGCCGTCGCACTAGGTAAACTCGATCTGGTTGATACTCCACTCGAAGTCCTCACCGTTAATGACGGACGTGTGCTGGTGCCGCGTATGTTACCTCGAGCAGAGGGGCGCCCGCTGGGTCGAGGTGTTTGACGAATTGAAGGACGAGCAGATGAAGAAGAGGCAGAAGGACGAGGTGTAGCTCGAGCAATGGGACGAGAATAAGGACGAGCGACAGAAAATTTGGTACTTGTCGACGTAGAGTTGGTCCTACCACCAGATGGACGAGGTGTAGTAGACCTCCTCAACGAAGCCAAAGATTTTTTCGGATTCAAGGTAAGCTTAATCCCGCTCAGCTTTTTTTTCAATGCAGAAGCACTAGAAGCACCGAGGGGAAGACTTGGTTGATTACTACTTAGCGTAGTCATGGTTGTGGATGTCATCAACTCCACGGATTCACTAGAGTTAGAATCCGAGTCCTCATCCGAGTCGAGGTCGATATCAACACTTGAGTCCTCTTCAGAGGCATGAGAGGCGCGAAAATGGTGGCGATTATGTCGACTAAGCTGCTGTTGTCCACTACCAATGAAATTCTCCTCGAATGGAGTCATCATTCTCCCTACACTCTGCCGGCCGGAATCCGCATTTTCACCGCTCTCAGCATTTTCACCATTCTCCGACCCAAAAGAATTACTCCCAGGGCCAAAAGCAAACGAATTCAACGCATGCAAGGAGTTCCCCGACACGGTTGTGATAGGAATTTGTATGGGTTCTGTTGAGTTGAGATCGTATTCGAACGATGAGGGGTTAAACGAAGATGCGTTCAAGGGGTCATAAGAATGGTGCTCGAATGAAGAAGGGTGGTCATAAGATGGAGGATGGTCAAGACAATGCATCTCTACGTCTTCTCCATGGAAGTTGTGAACATTGTTATGGTTATTAGAAACAGAATTGGACGTTGAGTGGTTGGTAGGAGGAACTAACGAAGTGGTACTAAACAACGGTGTAGAGTTGGACATCGTCGGTTTGGTCTTGGTAGTCAACGACGGCGATATATTACTGGTATTCGTCTGAGCAGCGTTATTGTTGTCGTTACTTTTCTCCTCGTTTCGCTCGTTCCGCTCATTTCGCTCATTTTGATTGATGGTACTTAAGAACGCAGGGGACCAAGGTCTCCAGGACCTTTCGCCGCCCAGAACAAAGTCGTTCATGACATCCATTCCACTGTTCATTCCATGATCGGATTCTCCAAGTTCAAGGCTGCCTTGGAATTCCAGATCGTCCATACCGTCCATACCACGAAGCAGCTCATCGAGAGGAAGCTCGATAGTAGGACGGAGAATGTTGAATGCACTGTACGGAGAGTGTCTAGTATTAGAAGAATCGTCAGTTATTTGGGTCGAGCCAGATCGCGAGTGAGATTCGTTTCGGTCGTTGGAGTCGGAGCGATACGGATGAGCAGACGAAGAAGAAGAAACGAAATCGGTATATAACAGCGCAGCTGGACCGAAATCTGAAGAAAATAGTGGGGGGAAACGGATCGTCGTTGTTGGTGTTGGAGCAGTATTCCTATTAGCATGAGAAGCGTTGGAAAGGTTGTGGACGTTGGAGGTATTAGCTGTGCTGGATGTGGACGATGACGAACTCTTCCTCCCGCGTTGAGTAAGCGTGAGTTGTGCTTCATCTGACACCTCCATCTGGTCGTTTACCCCGGTGATAGTAGTATGAGCCTGGGGATTCGTCGTAGTGACGGTGGCAGAAGTAGCGTGTTTCGAGTTGGAAGCAGTGCTAGCACCCTTCCCCCTCTTACCCACACTAAATTCTGCCGAAGGCTTCAAATCCGGTTTATCCACATGCATAGGCTGCGCGGTGTCTCCATTCCTAGTGTTGACGTGATGCTGTTCATCGTTAACACTAAACGTAAACTGCATCCTTTTGATTGTTCTCTTTGCTCCTCCAAGTCCAGGCGGGCCACCCGCAGAGGAAGCGTCGTCTAAGGCAGCCTCGGCTCTCTCCCGTTCTCTCTCGGCTGCTCGTTGTTGTATCAGATCTGTAGAATGTGAATGTTTGAAGTCTGGCGCGGAAAGTTCTGATATGTTCCTGGAAAGAGTACCAAAAGGTAGGTTAGTATCGCGCGACATAAGAAGCGGGAAATACTAACCTTCCTTTCTCTCTATCCAACCTATCACCCATATTCTTGGACAACTTCTTGAACTCTCTCTTTGATTTCGCATTGTCCGTGTCTACGATGAGGTTTTGCAGATGCCATAGACGCCAAGAGAGGTTCTCAAGGCGTTGGCCCTGTTCGAGGTAGGAAGCGACTTTCGTGCAGACCTACAACAGTGCGGAGGTTAGATATTAGCTCAAGATATTATCTAAAAAGACACACCTTCCAAGTTTTTGTCAATGCATCTACATCACTTAGGTTGCTGAATGCAACGAAGGACTTGTTTCCCTACAGATTGATACGTTAAGCAAAGCCTCGTGGAACAGTAACAACAGTAATAGACTCACCTTGAACTTGAGATTCAATATCGGTGCCATTGATACGATAGAGATAAATGCTTGCTGCGCGTCGTTCAATACACGATCGAACACTGTTTGCCTAAGAGTTTGTCGAACGTTGGTCGAACTAGGGCAGAGGGTTTTCTGCCTTTGACGCGTTCCTTCCTATTTTCTTCTCTTTCCAAAGCGCAAGTTCGTGAAAAAGAACAACAAGCTCAGCAAGCTAGAAAGAAAGAAGATTGTCCTAGCTGGTTGAGGAGATTAGCAGAATGCGAAGCTGGGACAACAAAGTAAGCAATGAGGTTTATGACAGCGTAAAATGATTCAATTCCGGTCCTTCGGACACAAGCCCCGATGTTCCGTCAAGGACCAAAGCCGGGAGTTGCCGTTTCCTTCAGCCGAAATGAAATGGCTTGCAACTTTTCCAAATCCGAAATCCCCTCACCAGGTTCCAACGAACCCTTGACCCACAGCCTCGAGGCGTTCACTCTCCAAGCTTTCGCCCCACAGGCTTGATCCCTATCCTATCATAGCTAAAGACCTTCCAGGCTTAGTGACTTATAACAAGCGGTTACTAGTAGATAAACACCAAATAAAACGCTACTCTTCGTTTTGACTTTCATTTTGTGTTCGTTTTACTTCTTTTCAATTCTTCTTCTCCTGGAATCTTTCTGTCGTTCTTGAAGTCGAACCAAAGGCAATAAGTTCAAGAACGCGAAGAACATAAAGAACCTTCTCAGCGTTCTATTAAACGTTAACATCGCTATGTTCACACGGTAAAACGGTTATGAATGTCAATCTCTTTACGATTCCGTATGGTACATCGACTCAGATGACTTCTCTCACTGATAGTACTGATACTAATATGCTTAGTCTGACAGCGATGTAGGCCTATCAGTCTGATAGAGAACGAGAGAGATTTATATCCCCTTCAGGATAATCCAGGAAGACACGTTGCATCCATCCGGTCCTCGACATCACTCAAACATATGCATTCACAACGCAGAAGAAGCTCTTCTTCGCGAACCATGGTCGTGGTCTCCTCATGTTACCTAGCGCTATCTCCTCGTGTTTCTCGAGTTCATATGAGTCTCTCCACCGCCCTCCACCGCCTCGTCTATATTCTCCATTGGCACTGCATCGACTTCTCCCTCGACTCTACGCTTCGTCGAACCAGTTTCTGTGAGAGTGTATTGTCAAGACGCTAGAGATTTTCCGAGACTTTACCGGCGATAATTTCAGCCTTGCCATCCCATGTTTTGTCGCTTGTTACTTGTTTATCCGTCCCTTGCCTCTTTTTTACCATCTGCCCTACTCCCCCTACCACTTCTTACCTTTTTTTTTTCTCTAAAGTTTTTCGAAATGTTCACATTTTTCATGGGTCTCGCTTACAAAGTTCTCGGATTTTCTCTTGTGGTTTCCCCCTGGTTCGCCTAGTTCATTTCGCTAAGATTTTCGCCTCCACAAGCTCGAGGTATAACGATGATTCGAATCCCCACAAGAAAGCCTGAAGGTCTCGACTCTTTCCACTACGGATGCATCTATGTTCATTGACTCCGAGCTGACCGGGAATACTTTTATCCCTTTGAACACCCAGTGATCCCTCCGTATCGTTGTACATCCACCTTCCCCATCCCTACAGCTCCCATTCCAGGTCTACAAACCTTCAACAATTTCTAATCGTTCTGATGGCTTGATACTTACTTGAACAGACCGACTAAAATCAAAGGGATATCAAGGAAACATGTACTCCAAGACATCATTGACATGTTAATCATGGATGAGCGAGAAATATGTAAGTACAAGGGAATTCTAACATCAACTCTCAACCGAAATCAACAAATTACATAGCACGTTCGGCTACGCGGCGGACTTCAGTAGTCAAAATCACTTTTCTCAAGTTTTCGTTGCTCTTCCGGTCGTTCTTTTCTGCTATTATTGTTTCTAGTAGGTGAAATTACTTCCAGTCAATTAATGTCCGAGCTCCTGATATTTTTGTTCTCACTACACGTTGCGTCTTGATTCTATCACTTTTTCATCCTACTCCGTTAATCCGTTAATTTCCGTGATCTCTGAATTGCGTTCACTGCGAGAATATAGCGTCCGTCCTCTAGGGGTCTCGAAATTTTATATCATTTACTTCTATTCTGTACGTTTTTATCGTATCTAATTGTCCTTAATCTTGGTATAGGTATCAGGTTTTCTAAATTGGCTGACGGAACGCTGGACAGCAGTGAACCCCGCTGGGCACTGAATCCATCAAGACGCTGTAATTTATATGACTCAGATAGGATGTCTGAAATACTCAGTCCCGGAGCGTAGTCGTAGTCGGTACGCAGCTTGTTCCCTCCTATTCCATGCGAAAACTTTACATATATTAACTTGACTTATCAGCACTCAAGTGCTGATCCCTCACAGCTGAGTCTAATATTGAATAGATTAAATTGTGCCGCATTCACTATTGGCGCAAGTACTAACCCACCTCGAGCTAGTCGCCCTGGTATTGACTGGCATATCCATGCTTACTCATGGGAACAAGGCATATTATTCAGAATTCCGAGCAGATTCATTGATCTTGTACGATGATTCACGTATGAGACAATGAGCTGGCAATGTATCTTGTACGCGCAGGAGGGAAAAGGACTTATTATATGAGTGATATATCAACTCTAGATTGTTGGATAATATACGAGTAGTTTGCGGGGGAAAAGAAGTTTCGCATCGCGAGGCCCGATAGTGGTTTGGAAAGGCAAACCGAAACCAATACGTAGCGGGGCGTAGACATCGAATTCAGTACGCAAGTAGTGCAAGGGTGTGAAGGAGAGAAATCACATGAACCCAAACATACCAAGCGTGAACGAGATAAAGGAGATGATGGGCGGGGCCAAAAGAGAGCTGAGTGAAAAAGAACGATAGATAGCTTGTATAACGAGGTGGACGCGACAAGCAGGAAACTTGTCAACGCGTACCGGAGTTTGGCAATAGCGTGTCTCTACCAGGCCGTTGCTAGACTTATTGCCCAACTCGTAGATACCTTAGCTCCTACGCTCATTGCTTTATCTAACACTTACGCTAGCCGGAGCGTAGCTTCAGCTAACAACTGACCTTTTATAACTTTTTGGACTCAAAATTCAGAAAGGTTTACAAAACACTGATACCTGATACATACTGACTGTGATACAGGGGGCTAGAGCAAAAAACCCTTAAGGTCAGAATCAAGTCCTACACAGAGCTATGCTGCCTCCAGTAACTGAAAAGTCGGAATACTTTGAAAGTCCGGTGTCAGGAGTGTTAGTACATATCTCAGTAAGTTGCCCCTCAAGCTCTTAATCTCGGAGAATTGGATCTCATATTGAGCACCAAGTTCACTCCGATCGACAGGTCAGTGAGTCGTTCTCCGTCGTTCTTCACTCCATACTTAGGAGGTATCTTGACTAAGTCAAAGATACTTTGAGGATACTGATAAGGCTCTATATACTTTAGGATGGGATGATAGCCATGGCTTGGGACCATCAGGCTCAATTACTGGGTCATTTGACTACATAATGTCAACCCAGAACCTTCTTCAACTTGAAGACTGTGTTCGATCATTAATGCATATCGAGAATTTATTTCCTAGTGATCCTTCCGTCCTTTACTTACTTCCTTTATCGCCGTGCCTTTGTTGCCTCGTTTTTTTAATATCGGTATAATGTTGGGTATACTACGTGGGGGTCTGCCTTGGTATGTCACGGACATACAGCTGAGGGAACGTAGCACAGTATAGCTGATTTTAAATGCATAGCACGTCGTTCGATCATCGAAGGGAAACAGGACGAAGTTAGGAAGATCATACATGAGTATATTAGAGCGACACAATTAACACAAACGGAGAATCAATTCATACATGATCATGATATCCGATAAGGGGGAAACCTCAAGGATACTGAGTACTTGTAACACCAAGGCGAAGATTTGGGGGAAAAGATGTGTCCAACGGCCCGGGAGTCGGGGAAATGAATATCACAAATCGAACGGTTTATTCATTGTATCTTGATCACAGTCGCGTACTTATCCTGTTCACTCGTGTTCATGGAGCATAGATCCCCAAATTCCGAAGGCTCAAGCGAGATAAATTCAAATCATTGCTTCTATGATCGGTTCCTCGTCCGCCCACGGCAGCTTCCGCAGGCAGACCATTAATGATTTTCGTTCCCTTCATCCTTCACTTGTTTTGATCCACCTCACCGAGCACCTCACCAAGAAAGTCTTCAAGCATATCTCATTCAGTAGACCTCACATCAAACTCAGTTTGTTTAGGTCGAGGCTTGGAGGGTCCCCCAAATTTCAGCTCAACGCTACTTTGTCTTTACGAATCTACGTAAGTGAAGAAGAGATTGACGAGTGAATTATGGAGTAAAGAAGGATGAATGGAAGAAGGAAGAGAGAAAGACTTTGCTGTTACCCTGGCCAATGACTATTTATTCGACGAACTCCAGCGAAAAACTCAAACGAAATGACCCCTCGATCGTATATGGGACGAACCCGCAGTAGGGGAGTCAACAGAATTTAGTTCTTTCGTATCGTTCGCAAGTATCAATGACTTGCTGAATCTATATCTCGATTCGAGTTCAAAAGCAAGTTCCCTCCCTCTGTTCGTCGCCGTTCCACGAGGGGCCGTTTGTACTGACTACAACAACTTTGTTCGGTGATTATAGGGAAAAATTCCGTGACGTAGATGCGTCGACGAAGACTTGTACGTACCTTCACTTCCTTTCCATTTCGCTCTTTAGCCAGTACTTAACTTCCTTCGGCAGTACCCTCCTACCTACTCTTTTCTATCTCGAAAGTACCCAAGTTATCAACGCCTCGATAGCCTCTTGGCGTTTATGGTATTTGCAAACGATGAGCCACATTATAGCCGCGGACTAGATTAGTCAATGCGATATACAACAGATACTCCGAGAAGTCCGAAGGATATGGTGATAGGGTTGGATAGGAAATAGTAGCGTAACCATTGTTTCCCGTGTGTTCCATGTATGTCGCGATGCTTTTCGCGGCTTTCTTCTTCTCCCTTGAAGCTCTACTCTCCGTTTACTTGCCTACCTATCTGCCTCATGCTTACGCTACTTTTCTTTGAGGAACATATCAAGATTCTCCGCTTTAGACTTTTATCATTCCCATCACACAGATCTAGTTCGACAAAATAAGGAGCTGAGAGAGAATGGGAGCGAGACTGGACAACGCCACTCTTGGCTTTTCTACTTCCGCTAGGTTTGGAGGTGCTGGCGGGGCCAGGAAGAAGAATTGGAATGAAGCGGGACGCTTAACATCCTCAAATGTTCGCACTATGGGCAATCTGGGAATAGCGGACATGACGAACACAACGGGCATAATTGGAATCTCTTCTCACAACACATAACATCTTCGCATAGCGGACGAAATTACCACCATATGTTCATACTGAGCTTCCCAAACACGCTCAACAACTACAATGGGTTAAATAGCAGCAACAGCAGTGCTCATTCGCTATGGGTTCCGTCCCACGATGCTCATCCCCTCTTCCTCGCTCTCCTCGTCCGTCTCTACTAACACGTATCATTCTTCTTCCCTCGCCTTGTCCTCCACGAACAGGACAACAGAGAAGATTCGACTATGGATGACCTCAATCCCTGATGATGCTTACCGACGAAGCGACGCTGTTTTTTTCGACGTATTTGCATCCTCAGACGAGTTTGCCGGTGGAGTTTTCTTCATCGTCGTCTGGAAAGGAGGATGTAATCAGGAATCAATAGTGTGTACGTGGCCTGAGATTTGATGGGTGATCAATGTGAATAGTACTGCGAATGGAAATGGAAATGGATCTGGGACTACCGACAGAAATGCGATCTTGAACGGTACTAGAAACAGTGCTTAAAATGCGTCAAAAGCTACTTCGAGTCTGGGTTCGATTGGGAAAAGTGCCGCCGTCGAGGACTGAGATACGAGGAAACATCAGAATAGCAATAACGAATATTACTACTAATATTGGGTATATGCAGATCTACTGAGGTGCTATTTGGCATCGGGGAGCTAGTTGACCACGGATCCGTTAATCGAACTACACAGTCTGCACGCAGTAGTAACTCCCGTATCTTTCCCTTCCCTCCTATCATGGTCCACCAGCTCTTCGTTCTATATTAACCAAATTGTACTGCTTCTTGCTGCTTCAATCTAACATATCTGTCGCAGCTTTCCTCGGATCCCGTGTCCTATGTTCTTGCCCCCTTATGCAATTGACCATGCCCTATGCCCACTACTACGATTAGTCTGCGTATCCAACACTTGCACGTATCCACGAGAGCGATAACACGGGCTGCTGAGTCGAACTGGAAAGCGGAGTTTCTTTCCTTCTTGTCATCGACATTCAACATCGCTGCGCCCAGTGCTATGACACGTATGGATGCTCTTATGTATCGTGAAACTATCGGATAATTGATTTCACTGTCTGCCCTCGTTCTTCTTTTGCTAACCTGCCTTGTTGTCTTGCCTTCCTGCGTCTTAATCTAATCTGTTATATCGCCGTCAAGTTCAAGTCCAACTTTCTCCCTTGTGCGCTCACTTTCCCCAGTTTACGTCCTCCTTGCTTCCCTTGTATCTATCAATCCCGCGGATCGGTTTGATCTAGTTCTCGCCCATCATCGTCAGAATCTACGAGCATAAGCACATATGCATACATGTTGCTACCCTCAGTTTGCATTTTTCGTTTTCTTGCATTGGACTATGTCTTGCTGCTTTGTTGCATCGGTCCATCTCATACTTTTCTTCTGCCATCTTGAAAACGGTCTTCTCGTCTTCTTGTATTCATCGTCTGCCTCGTCCTGTGATCATATATATATCGTTCTGCTCAAAGGGACCTTCATCGGATAAGTTTCCCCATGCATCTTCATTCTGTTATTGTATCTCTTGTTCCCGAACACTTTCCTTGACATCAGTCTTAGCATTCATTATTCCCTACTTTCCCGTCATTTTCCCGTTCGTCTTCTGCTCAAGACCGATACTTACCCATGTATATATGGCAAAGGGCGTCCGCTTATCAAGCCTTTACAAGGGCAATCTGAATGGTTCGAAAAGTGGCCTTCCAGTGGACTCTTGCTGCACCGGTACCGCTCCATCACTATAGCCCACGGATCAATTTAAAGAGACGGCTTGGTGCCTCTTCAGTACTCCTTTACTTACACACGCGGAATAAAAGAGTTCAAAAAAAGCGTGGCTCATCAGACATATTGACGGTGTTACTTATTGAAGTCAGCGCAGAGCTCTAGCAAAATCCAAATTGTCCTCTGCTAGACTCTGTACAGTATATGTCGCAAGTCTGCTCTGTGGATGGGACGAACGGTTGCGGGTCGGCATGCTTCTTTTTACACCGACGGTGGACTGAAACGAGATCACAGATATCTATCATTTGATCTCTGATATTATAACCTGAGGCAGGAGCCGTCGCCCCCAGACTGCTCTGACATCTCTTTGCTGGTCAAAGAGAAGAGAATCCTGCCCCAAGGCTACAACCGCACCGGTATGTCTTCTTGAGCTTAGGCTTTATTGAATCTCGCTTGAAGTCACCACCTCATGGTACTTTCTAGCGAAACAACTTGACCAAAGTTCACTTGAACAACTTCGACTTTTCCCCTTCGATATCCCTCCAGAACGAGACCCTCCCTCTCGAGGACGTTGTTTATCCGGTCTCTCCGATCACCGCCTTGACGACCATCATGCGCCTTGATCTTGCATGTCTAGCGATGATTCTTCTGGGGCTCTTTTGTACAGTCTGTGCGATACCTTTTAGTGTGAGTAACCTGTGATACTATTGCACGGTAGGAATTAGCATGGATTCCCTTCTAGTTACCAAGGCATCCCCTCCCTCCAAGGGTAACGGCTTCGAATCTTGCAATTCGAACTACTGCAACAAATAAAATCATCATTGCAGGTTATTTCAACCCGAGTCCATGGGTCGACAGCTCTGAGTTGGACCCTAAGGCTGGAATATTCGGACGACTTATGTACAACATTCAGAAGCAAGTCAACTCCAAGTCTGACAAAAGAAAAAAAGAAAAACAACTCTCATTGGCAAAGACCATTGTAGAGGCTTACTTGAAGAGTAAGTTTGGCGACAACACCGACATTTATTGGCCGGAGAGTACTTTGTTGCCCTTCATCTATCACATAAATGGCTGGGATCAAGTCTATTCCAATATCCAGAAGGTGTGCAGGGCGGAGAAAAATAGAGCGGAGACAGTTACCTATCGAGGATGGGCGGAGACGTCAAGCAAGGGATATAAAGGTTTTCTAGAGGAGGGGGAGGCCGGTCCTCTATTGGATCTCGCAACACTGAAAAAGATTCAAATTCCAAAGTAGTCTTTTTTTCAAACATGCGTTGGATTGAAGTTTGTGCCACACGTCCTATAAGAGAATTTCTTAGCAGACTTTGCAGTGTTTGAGCGAAGCGCACCCCCGAGTCAGGCCGGTCAAGCCGAAATGAAAGTAACGTTCGGGGAATATGTAGCCGAAGCATTGCGCAAACACCAACTTGACGTTAACTACCATGCCCGCTCTCCACACTAATAAACCTGGATACTTTGGCAAAGGCTCTGTCGAAATAGGACCTCCAGCCGAACCCGGTGAAGGTCCAATACGCCGCATAGCAATTACTTCAGATAGACTCGTCACACAACCGTTTGACGGCATCGAGACAGTGTACGACGTACTCGAGTATGCTGCACGTACACACGGAACGCGAAGAGCACTAGGCTGGCGCGACATTGTGGACATTCACGAGGAGGAGAAGGAGATAAAGAAGTTTGTAAACGGAAAGGAAGTCGTAGAGAAGAAAAAGTGGAAGTATTTCCAATTGAGCGACTACAAGTACATCAACTTTATCGAGCTCAAGGAAGCCGTGTCGGAGATTGCGAGGGGTCTTGTTGAGATTGGCGTTACTTCAGACGATGTATTCAACATATTTTCTCAAACAAGGTATGTCGTTGATGTCCTGTGTGCGGCGTACACTGAACGCTTCATCGATCATTTTCAATCAGCATTAACTGGCAGTTAATGGCTAATGCTTGCGGCTCAATCTCTACAACTATTGCTACAGCGTACGATACCCTTGGCGAATCTGGCCTTACCCACTCGCTCAATGAACCAGGATGTGTCGGTCTCTTTACCAATGCAGAACTGTTGCCAACACTCTACAAAGTTCTTGCCAACACACCGTCAATCACTTTCGTCGTATACGACGGCGAGCCTTCCGACCATCTGGTCAGTGACATCAACGCTGTGCGCGAATCAATCAAAGTACTCTCCATCGACGACCTGCGCGAACTAGGCAAGTCAAAACCTACCGAACCACTCAAATCTCGCCTCCCAAAACCAGAGACGATGGCTTGTATCATGTACACTAGTGGTTCCACTGGACCACCGAAGGGTGTCTGTATCACACACGCCAATCTTGTGGCGTCTATTGGTGCTGTATACACGCTTCTCGGCCACCATCTCACTTATGACGATACCTATCTCGCATACCTACCTCTCGCGCATGTCCTTGAATACATCGTCGAGCTCATCATGCTCTTTGTCGGCATGACTTCTGGATACGGTCGCGTCAAGACCCTCACTGATGCGTCTGTGCGTCAGTGTAAAGGAGATCTGGCTGCATTCCAGCCGAGCATTATGGTCGGTGTCCCTGCGGTCTGGGAGACCATCCGGAAAGGTATCGTCGCCAAAGTCAATGCTGGAGGGTCAGTTAGGAAGAGCGTTTTCAACGGCGCGATGTCATTGAAGAAGAATAGTATTCCTGTGCTATCACAGGTGGCGGACAGTGTTGTGCTGAAAAGCGTGCGTGCAGCAACGGGAGGCAGACTACGGATCACGTTGTCTGGTGGTGCTGCTCTCAGCCACGAGACGCAAAAGTTTTTGGATACTGCACTAGTAATGATCCTACAGGGTAACGTTCTTCCAATTCCTTTCCGTCCGGTCTCTATCGCTCATCTGCATTTTTTCAATCAGGTTATGGAATGACTGAATCCTGTGGAATGTGTGCTATTCTACCTCCTGAGATGATGAGGTACAGCAGTGTCGGTCTACCAGTGCCTTCAATCGAGATCAAACTTTTGGACGTCAAAGAGGCTGGTTATCTTTCGACGGGCAAGCCTCCCCAGGGTGAGGTTTGTATTCGAGGTCCTTCGGTCACGAAGGGGTACTATAAACGACCGGATTTGAACAATGACGAAACGATATTTTCGAAAGATGGATGGTTAAGAACGGGTGATGTTGGGCAGTGGAATGAGGATGGAACGTTGAGTTTGATTGACCGGTGGGCGCAGAATTCTCTCGTTAGCGCGAATGTATGTTTCTTACTAGCTGTCCCCGCAGGGTGAAGAACCTAGTCAAGCTTCAAGGTGGCGAGGTACGCTCCACGACTTAATCCTCCATACGCATGCGCTATATGGCCGTTCTTGCAGTACATCGCTCTAGAACGACTAGAGTCGACTTACAAAGCATGTAATTACGTTGGCAACATCTGTGTACATGCAACTCCGGATGCTAAACAACCTATCGCTATCATCATCCCACACGAAGTGCACCTACGACATGGGCTACAGAATGTATCTGGTATGTGATCCTTGAAATTTTCATTGCATTCTAACTGACTACTTTCCGTTCAATTTCCGATCGGACCTATCTTCTCATTCAATTCAGGCATTGACTCCTCCCGATCACTCTCCGAGCTCTGTCACGATTCCAAAGTGGCTGAGCTCGTACTGAAGGAGTGTAATGCTGTCGGCAAGAAAAACGGGTTCAAGTCTATGGAAATCCTCCAAGCCGTCATACTGACACCGGAAGAATGGACACCGGAAAACGGGCTGGTTACGGCTGCGCAGAAGATCCAGAGGAATAAGATCGCAAAGGAGTTCTCGAAAGAGATCGAGGTTAGTGAATTCACTTCGTTTTTTTTTGTCTTTATCCGGTGTTCGCTTTTTGTGAAGACTTGTCGTCTTTTTGTGTTGGACATGGACGTGGTTCAAGATGTGCTGATTGACTTTCTTTTCGCGTTTTTTTAGCAAGTTTACAAGGAGCAATAAATTCGATCTTGGGTAGTATCATTACGAGTTTCGACGTTTGTCTCCGACTAATTTCCTGAGCCCGTTCGTTAGATCTGGATTTGTCTTTCTCTTCTCTTGCATTCTCATTTGCCTAAATTTTGCTCTTACCTGTTGTTGAAGTTCAGTAATCGCAAGGCACCTCCACTGAGTACTCTTAAATTCTAGACGTAAAATAGAATATAATAAAACCTCAATGAAGAGTGCAAGTAGCTTATGAACAATGCTATCAACGACTTCAATAATGGGGTCACTAAGAGTGATGTAAGGGACAAGCCAACTTTGGCAGTGACACTACGGAGAATATATCATTGTGACACCCTGAAAAAGCGGGGTTAGGGGGGGGCAGACACGACGACGAGCGAGCGAAGCGAGTGAGTCGGAGTGACACTAAAAGGCGAACAAGCCAATGGGTGCTAATATCGAATTAGTACCAACCCATTTCGCCTTTTAAAGGCTCATCAGGGCTGTTCGTGAGTCACGAATCATGATATCATCGATAAGCGTTTACTAATGCAACGATTCGATTGGCCGATTCCTGTGAATTGTTAATCGCAACTAAATGAAACGTTTACCTTGGCTCCGGGGAGTACGATAAGCGAGTCGTCATTTATATTAATTGCCTGACCTTGTGGTCTCGTAAAGATAAGAGAAAAGACCGAAAGGTGGTCAACTGGCCCTAAGTCTAGACCCGATCCGAAAGATGGCTGCCGGTCGGCCCGATTACCGGGCCGGAGACAGGGGCTATTTCTAACGGATTTTTATTAAGGGTTAGAGTTAGAGTTAGGGGTTGGGGGTTAGGGGTTAGGGGGTTAGGCTAACGGAGTTGACATATTAGTTAACAATTCGAGCACTATTAATGCTCAGTACTTACGGTTAGGGGTTAGCGGTTTGGGGGTTGGGCTTCAAAACCAATCGGTTAATACCGTCTGTCGCGAACAACAGTATACCGAAGTACTTACAAGAATATATCTTGACAATAAATTAGTTGCCGTTTGAGGGAAAACACAAGCCGGGACTGACTGTATCAAAGCCGGAATAACATAAGCCAGGACTAACCGTCCATCAAAACCTATGCGTACCAGCCGCAGCCAGCACGTCAAAACCTGTGTTTCCGTCTTTAAACGGAAGGTAAATGGATTCGCTCCAAGTCGGTTGGCGGGGATATCCGGTGTAAATCAATCAAGTCGGAATCGACGTCCATTGCGACATCGTCAACGAGAGTACCGGGTCCTAGACCGATCTCGGAAGAGACTTGCTCATCCATGCGGGTTATTACTTCTTTTTTCCAAGAACTAGCAAGGTCGAAGAGGTTAAGTGTACGCTTTCGCGACACTAGCCATCGAGCTTTATGGAGTCCTGTTAGACGAACATCCGGTACAAACACCGGCAGGTTAGACGGAAGACCGATAGATCTAGTGACCGCCACAAGGGGTGTCAACATCGACCCGTCAATCTCCCGCATACCCCACTGGTGTACGGTGTTCGGATACATACCATTAAAGGTATTATTTTCGGCGTGATTCAACCACCTCTTCCAGTATCCTGTAATAACATCGCCTAATTTATTGGCGGAAAAGTAATCCCATGCAGTATTGAATGTGGACTTAAGCACAAGGACGTCTTCTGACGTGTCGTGGTTGTTGGCAGACTTAAGAGTCAACCGTTGTTCCCAACGTTCTTTTTTATGCTGATTAAGCCAGTGATATACTAACTTTTCGGGATAACCACGTCGAATATAAAGGATTGCGCAATCTTTTATAGCGTCTACGTAGTGTGACTGAGTACTACATAACGTGGCTAAACGAGACATTTCACTAATAAAGGTCCCTCTCTTGACATCGAGAGGGTGGTGAGATATCCATGGAATTCTTTCCTGGTGGGACTTAGCTTTCCGGTAAGGCATGTGCTGGATTAAACCTTGATCGTCTATATAAATAGTCAGGTCCAGAAAATGCTGATAACGCGCGCTAGCGTCCCATTCAATTACACAGCCATCGAACTGTATATTGTTTTTGCATAATGCTAGTGCCTCGTCTTCTGAGTGGGCATAAACTAGGGTTAGGGGGTTAGGGGGGGGCAGACACGACGACGAGCGAGCGTAGCGAGTGAGTCGGAGTTTACACTAAAAGGCGAACAAGCCAATGGGTGCTAATATCGAATTAGTACCAACCCATTTCGCCTTTTAAAGGCTCATCAGGGCTGTTCGTGAGTCACGAATCATGATATCATCGATAAGCGTTACTAATGTAACGATACGATTGGCCGATTCCTGTGAATTGTTAATCGCAACTAAATGAAACGTTTACCTTGGCTCCGGTGGAGTACGATAACCGAGTCGTCATTTATATTAGTCGCCTGGCCTTGTGGTCTCGCAAAGATAAGAGAAAAGACCGAAAGGTGGTCAACTGGTCCTAAGTCTAGACCCGATCCGAAAAGTGGCTGCCGGACGGCCCGATTACCGGGCCGGAGACAGGGGCTATTACTAACGGATTTTATTAAGGGTTAGAGTTAGAGTTAGGGGTTGGGGGTTAGGGGTTAGAGGGTTAGGCTAACGAAGTTGACATATTAGTTAACAATTCGAGCACTATTAATGCTCAGTACTTACGGTTAGGGGTTAGCGGTTTGGGGGTTGGGCTTCAAAACCAATCGGTTAATACCGTCTGTCGCGAACAACAGTATACCGAAGTACTTACAAGAATATATCTTGACAACAAATTAGTTGCCGTTTAAGGGAACACACAAGCCGGGACTGACTGTATCAAAGCCGGAGTAACGTAAGCCAGGACTAACCGTCCATCAAAACCTACGCGTACCAGCCGCAGCCAGCACGTCAAAACCTGTGGTTCCGTTTTAAACGGAAGGTAAATGGATGCGCTCCAAGTCGGTTGGCGGGGATATCCGGTGTAAATCAATCAAGTCGGAATCGACGTCCATTGCGGCGTCGTCAACGAGAGTACCGGGTCCTAGACCGATCTCGGAAGAGACTTGCTCATCCATGCGGGTTATTACTTCTTTTTTCCAAGAACTAGCAAGGTCGAAGAGGTTTAGTGTACGCTTTCGCGACACTAGCCATCGAGCTTTATGGAGTCCTGTTAGACGAACATCCGGTACGAAAACCGGTAAGAGCGACGTTGCACCCAGAGACCGACTGACCGCCACAAGGGGTGTCATCATCGATCCGTGGACTTCACGCATACCCCACTGGTGTACGGTGTTCGGATACATACCATTAAAGGTATTATTTTCGGCGTGATTCAACCACCTCTTCCAGTATCCTGTAATAACTTCGCCTAATTTATTGGCGGAAAAATAATCCCATGCAGTATTGAATGTGGACTTAAGCACAAGGACGTCTTCTGACGTGTCGTGGTTGTTGGCAGACTTAAGAGTCAACCGTTTTTCCCAACGTTCTTTTTTGTACTGATTAAGCCAGTGATATACCAATTTTTCGGGATAGCCGCGTCGAATATAAAGGATTGCACAATCTTTCATAGCGTCTACGTAGTGTGACTGAGTACTACATAACGTGGCTAAACGAGACATTTCACTGATGAATGTACCTCTCTTGACATCGAGAGGATGGTGAGATATCCATGGAATTCTTTCCTGGTGGGACTTAGCTTTCCGGTAAGGCATATGTTGGATTAAACCTTGATCGTCTATATAAATAGTCAGGTCCAAAAAATGCTGATAACGCGCGCTAGCGTCCCATTCAATTACACAGCCATCGAATTGGATATTGTCTTTGCATAATGTTAGTGCCTCGTCTTCTGAGTGGGCATAGACTAACGCTAGACAGTCATCGATGTAACGGCCATAGAAAAACATCCATGGCAGTTCTAAGACTTTCTTACGCGTCTCAAACCAAACTGCGAACAGATTAGCGAGATCAGGGGCACAACTAGTGCCCATGGCTAGGCCACGTTTTTGGCGAAAGTATCTAAACTTCTTGACGTTGCCGTCAAAAAACTGTGTTACAAGATCCGAGCAACCGATATCCATGGCTTTCATAAATAAAAGTAATTTATGGCGCCAGGTTTCTTCTAAAGGCACTCCTGCCGCGTCACACTCAATGTTCCAAAACTCTACGAAGAGATTTGTTACAACGTCGAAACATTGTATTAGTGGGACGTTAGGATAGAATGCGACGACGTCGCCGGTAACTACAAAAAGACGTCGTCTCGGATCAGGTTTTAACTTCGACAACTTAATCGCCAGGTCCTTGGATCCATGTATAATGGAAGGCGATGCCTCAATCAAAGGCTTAAGTTGCTTACTAATGTACTTAGGGGTTTAGGGGTTAGGGGTTAGGGGTTAGGGGTTAGGGGTTAGGGGGTTAGGGGGTTAGGGGGGGTTAGGGGTTAGGGGTTAGGGGTTAGGGGTTAGGGGTTAGGGGTTAGGGGTTAGGGGTTAGGGGGTTAGGGGGTTAGGGGTTAGGGGTTAGGGGTTAGGGGTTAGGGGTTAGGGGTTAGGGGTTAGGGGTTAGGGGTTAGGGTTAGGGGTTAGGGGTTAGGGGTTAGGGGTTAGGGGTTAGGGGTTAGGGGG